>PVJH01018331.1:0-45502 GCA_004026705.1 Nesogale talazaci | reverse complement strand
TGGTCACACAGGGTCCCAAGGCTCCCAACTCCTGGACCACAGGTTAAGAACGATGACCAATCTCTTCTGAAGATTCTATCCATGGTCAGAAACTGCCAGTTTATTTCCTACCTTTGATTCATCGATGATACCTGGAGGTATTAAGCAGGTAAGACCTTCCTCCACAAGGAGTCTGGTAGCAATCGAATCCAAAGCCAAGAACCAGTGGACCCTGAGTGTCCTCCTCATACCCCACAAATACCTGCCCCATTTCTTCCCTCCTGAGACCTCCCCGCTCGCTCTGCCCACACTTGGCCTCTTGTGTCAGCTTCAGCAAGTCACTTTGGGTTTTGTCTGTCTGCTTTTGTAGGACAAGAGACTCAGCCTCATTCTGTCCGGGCAGAAAGGAGCTATATGAACTCACTGGGTTGGCTAGCACAGACCCATGTTCTTAGCCAGGGGGGTACAAACCCATCTTTGAATAGGGTCCTTATGTGGAATCCCCATCTATAAACAGACGAAACTATAGCCACTTTGCTAAAAGGGACTAGATAGTCCCTATTCCCTGTGCAGGGTCTACCTTGCCCAAGTTTACACAGAATCTTCCAAAATCCACTGGCTCAGAGAACTTATTTTCCCCTGGGGGGTGGTGTGGGGGTGTTACCTTTCCTCCTTGCAGGACTCGGAGCAGAATGAATTGGTTTGTAGATTATAATCCATTGGGCTAGGCCAGTGTTTTCTAAAATGTGGGTCACAGGCGGCTCGTAAGTCATAGACTCAATATAGGGGGTTGTAGCCAGCATTCCTCTTAAATAGAATATTATAGCATAAAGTAGAATAATGAGAGCAAACTGGACATAGGAAGGCTAAATACTGTGTGTGTGCATGCATGCTCTAGCCCAAACTCACTGCCATGGAATGAATTCTGATTCACAGTGACTCATGACGACAGGGGAGGATGGTCCCTGTGGGTTTCCAAGACTGCAGTTCCTGACCAGAGTAGAAAACCCAGTCCTTCTCCCTTGGAGAAGGTTTCCAAGTACAGACCTTTCAGGGAGCAGCCCAATCTGTAAGCACCGCAAGCCACCAGGGCTCTGGGGTGGGTGCTAGCTGTCTAGAAAACCAGCAAGACATGGCAAGAGGAGAAGGTCCAGCCCATCCACAGTACCACCGTGCCCTTCGCCGAGGCCAGCCCAGCAACCTTCCTCACGTCACTGCTCGGGGAGCTAACCCTTCATGTGCAAGTTGTGTGATGGTGGGGATGGTGGTGTGAGAGGGGGTCTACCTTGTACCAGTTTCCCAGATTGTCTCTCTTGCTGGGAATCAAAAGCCTTCTCTTTCTTCTTTCAGAGCGACTGGTGGTAATCACTATGGCTGCAGGGTCCTCCGCAGGATGAGGGGAGGCGGCTGGAGGAAACAGGGGAGGAGAGTGGGTGCTCACTCGCTCTCAGCTCTCTGTAAACAGTGGTCTTCCACCTGCCCCGAGACCCACGAGGTTCATGGGCTTGATTTCCCAGAGGGACACAAACCTAAAGTCGAGAGAAACTGGATCCCCAAGACCAGTGTTCAGGATACATACGAGGCCACCTCTTCCTGGGAAGCGTTGTTTTCATTCCCAGCGGGTGCAGAGGGCTGAGCAGTTGGCCGGCTCTGCTAAGGTCAGCAGTTCTACACCACTAGCTGCACCAAGGGAGGAAGAAGAGGCAGCCTGCCGCCCTGAGGATCGGCAGCCTTTGAATCGCCAGGGAGCCACCCGACGGTGGGATGCACCGGGCAGCAGCAGTTGGCTGGGAATAGTGAATGGCATATTTGCTCTGGGTACCAAGTTGAGAGGGACACTGGGCGGTGGTCAAAAGAGTTGAAAGCCATGGACTTGAAGCCTGTCTCAGGCCTGTGTCCTCCGGGCCTCTGTCCTTCGAACGAGGAAACCAGAGCTGGCCCAGGACAGGAGCCAGGATGTGCCTGAGAACTTCCACTACGGGCCCCTTTCCTGTGAGCCAACCGTGTGGGCTCCAAAGCCACAGCGTGTCCATAGCCGGCTGCACCCAGAGGCCCTGGGGCCAGGGCTCCCGCGGCCCATCCTTCTCTCTCTACTGCTCTGTCTTATTTATCATCCATGGGCAGATGGCTAAATTGGGATGGGAAGGGGGGGGGTGCTTAATCGGCAAAAACGCATGATGATCAAGATCCCGGTGGGTGGGGGAGGACCTGTGGAGTGTCCGGGGACCACTGAAGGAAGAGAAGAGGCCGCACCTGCCTTGTGCACCACGCGTTGGCGTGAGCGCGATTCACAGCCCGCGGCTGAGGGCGCTAGATAAGCGCAGGACCCCTATTCACCGGTCATGGGTATTTCCAGTTTCTTTGTTCCAAGTCTTTGCCTTGAAGGCAGGGCCGCCTCCTTCCTCTGCCTCGGGTCCCCAAGCAGAACCACTGGGTTGGTAAATTAAGAATTTGCAGGGTGGCAAGGACTAGTTCCCTTCCCCCTCTCGCGTCCATGGGTATTGAAGGTATTTTTGCACACCCCCCACAGGACACACACTGCATTCCTAATATAAGGTGTTGAGACATCACAAAGGTTTCACATCTTTCATGTGATAAATATTTTTGCCGTCATGCTTGAGAAATGGATTTTGTTTGAAAATGGCCTATTTTCTTTGGCGGCTTCTTTGACAGGGTTTCAAAGCCTTTTCCTGGTCCTGCAGGAGTCTGGGGCTGAAGGGGGCGGGGGGCCGTCTGCTAACTTTTTGTGAAGGACAATGTGCGTCTCCTGCTGCAGTACAGCTGTGCCAGGAGATTTATAGCTGGGAGCAGTCAGGAAGAGTTGTCCCAGAGCCCATGCCTGCTGGGCTTGACGGGCACCTAGCCCGGAGCTGGCCCAGCTGGCCATCAAGGGCATGTGGGGAGGCCCAGTCCCCTCAGGGCTCAGCTGGTCTCCCCTCGCCACTGAAAGATGCAGATGTCGGCTGTTTCCCAGGAGGAAAGTTCTAGACTATTCCTTACAAGTCAGTTTCTACAAGCATCCCTCTCTCCTTAAAAGGGCACAACCCCTTGGGAACAGAAGAATCATTTACAGGATTACCTTTTGTGGGCTGCTGCAGGCGTCTATGGCTGACGCTGTGTCTGTGTGTGTGTGTGTGTGTGTGCGTGTTCGTAGTCTTGTATGTGTGTGGCTGAGAGTACATAGATGTGTGTATGTGTGTGTGAGCATATGTAGCTGAGTGCATGTGTTTAACTGTGTGTGTGTATGTACAGCCTTGTGTGTCAGTGTGTTGCTCAGAGTGCACAGATGTGTGTGTGATTATATGTAGTGGAGTGGGTGTGCAGCTGAGTGTATGTGCTTAGTTATGTGTGTGTGTGTCCGTGTGTGCACAGCTTTGTGAGTCAGTGTGTGACTGAGAGTACATAGATATGTGTGTGTGATTATATGTAGCTGTGATTATATGTAGCTTAGCTGTGTGTGTGTAGCCATGGTTGTGTGACTGAGTATATGTAGCTGTGGGGGGGGGAGCTGAGTTTGTGTGTGTGTGCAGCCTTGTGTGTCAGTATGTGGATGAGAGCACAAGTGTGTGTGTGTGTGTGTGTGTGTGTGTGTGTAGCCATGGGTGTGTGGCTGAGTTTTCCTGTGTGTGTGAACACAGACTGTCACAGCAGAGAAAAGAAACTGTGCTTTCTCCCTGGAATCTGGCATCGCAGACTCAGGAACTTGTGCAGAAGAGCCTCCTCTTCCACCTGCAGAGCCCCTCTTCCCTTCCTGTCATTCTGACATACAGGCTGCAGGTGCGTTCTGTTGACAGAGAGCTGGCACCAGCACTGCTAAGGGGTCTCCCCGGGAGGAGGTTTGCTGGATTGCTGTGATCTGGCTGCTGCTACAGTGTTGCAAAGACCCGTACATGTATGGAGGCAGGTTGTGGCTTCCCAGGACTGGTCTGCAGGAAACCAGGGCAGTGGAGGGGGCCTGGAGCAGAGAATGGGAGCATTCATCTGCAACTGGTTTACTGTGTGACCTTGAGCAAGTCACTTTCCCTCTCTGAACCTTAGGTTTTTTTTTTTCTAATAAAATAAGGAGATTGAATTAGAAGTCGAAGGTTTCCAAATTCAACATGCTGCTTCCAAGTGACAACCATGGGTCTGTGTGTCAGTCGGAATCAGCGACACAGAGGCATGGAGATGGAGGTGATGAAAGGATCTTAGAGATATCTAGTCACACCTACTTGGACTCTATCAGGATCCCAAGAGCAACAGCCTCACCATCCCCTGGGGACTTCTCTGCAAATTCTCTGTGCCCCTCAACCCCACCAGATATGATGCATCAGAAAGTCTGGGGTGTGTACTTCCACCCCCCACCTGCGTAGGTAAGTCGGGTTCCTAGGAAATAGAAAGCTTGAGCACTTGACAACTAACCTAGAGGATGGCATGAGCCGACTGCGCAGTGCCGTGGAGGCAAGGCCTGGCTATCACAGCTCTGAAATCCCCGGGAGCTCACTTCCGCTCTGTACCACACAGATTCTCCCAAACTGGAAACAACTTGCAGCAAAGTGATCACTCACATTTGGGAAGCGCTTCTCTGCAGCATGTGGGTTTTCCTTTAAGAAAAGCCCAGAAGCCTGCAAGCTTCCCAGACTGGCTGTGGGAGATGGGAGAGCGCAGCCAGAAGGAAATGCCACAGGAAGGTCTGCTCCCCTTCCTGCTAGCCGCCTTCTTCCCAGCGGCAGTTCAGTTGCCCACGGCCCATGCAGGCATCTGAAGCTGCTCTGGGCACTGGTGGCTGCCAGACTGCAGAGGGTCCCCATTGGGTCCTGGCTCCCTGCTGAGCCCAGCCATCCCATTCACGGTTCTGCGTCAGGGGGAGGTGCCCGTCAGCTGGGTTGGACCAGTCAGTTCATTCCAAGAAAGGCATGTGAGGAAACACAGAGTTTTACGTGTGAATGCTGAGGTGTATATTTAGAAGTGTGGCCGTGCCGCTCTGAGTTGTCAGCTCTAGGGGGGTGATAAAAGGATGGTGTGTGTGCTTCAGAGTTCATTATGTCTCCTAGGCAGAATTCTGGGTTTAAAGGGTTGTTTTAAAGTAGCAAGTAATGGCACCTATAAATCCTGGTTTCTAAGATACGTACATTTGTCAATCCCCGAAATGAGTTTCTCACCTGTTCTTTAGGTGGTTGGCTGGGAGCATACAAACTCGAAACCTTGAACAGCAGTGTTCACGCGGCGTGATTTCTCACCCAGGCCCTCTCCATGCCCTCTGTGTGCATGCTCTCGAGTGCCCGTTCATGCTGACACCAGCTGCCCACACCTGCACCAGGCATCTCAGCCGTGGGCTCTGCCACACCCTGGCCCGCAACCCACACTGGACAGCAGAAGGAGGACACGGCGGTGCCAGCTGGCAGGGGCTGGGATGGAATCTGACTGTAAGAGACCCCACGTGATAGCTGGCGTGCTCTCACGGGGTCAGGATGTTGCCCTGAGTCCCGGTGGTGTCACAGTGGTGAGTTGGGCTGCAATCTGCATGGTCTGAAGTTCAAATGCACCAGCCACTTCTCGGGAGAAAGATGGGGCTTTCTACTCCCATACAGTCTCAGAAAACTCATGGGGACATCCTCCCCTCTCCTGTAGGGTAGCAAAGAGTTGCCATGAACACAGTGGCAGTGAGTTTGGTTTGGCTTTTGGTTTTGCTCAAATCCAGAAAGACCAAACACTCCTCGTCCCCCCATTGGCTTTGACCCGTAATGCCACCTGTGACTGAATGGAAACTGCTCAGCCAGGGCTGCTTGCCTGTCATCTTTATGGGGGCAGCTCACCAGGACTTGCTTCTGGGGTGCCACTGGTGTGTGTGTGTGTGTGTGTTGGGGACTGGAACCTCCAACCTTTAGTTCAATAGCTGAGAAAAGTGCCCCCCAGGGGCTGGTCACATCATGCCTTCCCCCCACCCCCTACCGTCTGAAAGTACGGCTCCTCTCTAGACTCCAGCCTTGTTCTTGAGCCCCTTGTTGGGCTTGCCATGCTTCCTAAACCCTGGATGCATTGTCTCTCCTATCCCTTGCTCACCTGCCAACAAGGGCATTGAGACTGACTCCTCCCCACAGCCTTGCTTGGGGTCTTGCTTTCAAGAAGCAGATTTCTTGTTGTCTTTCCCACCTGGAGCTTTATTTGACCTCGCTTGACCCCCACCAGGGGGACCAGGGGTGTTTCCCTCACAGCCTATACCTGCAAATCCAAAGCAGTCCTCAGTGGAGCGAGTCAGAGAGATGTCTGAAAATGCTGCCTTCAACTTGCTGTCTACCTGCCCCTCCACAGGTGGGACCCCTGTCCTGCTCTTCCCAGCAAAGTTTCTCATCCCCAAGAAAATGAGCCAGTCCCTCTCCTGAGTGCTTTACACCTGTGTACACTCTCAACCCCCTGAGGTAGGTAGGACCCTTACCACTTTGCAAAAGGAGAACAATGAGGCTCAAAGAAATTAGGACACATCCTTTGAGCCGTGGGACAACTAGGATTTGACTTGGGCTCAGTGAGTCCTAGCTTCTGATTGTAAGAGGACAATGTGCCTAGGATCCCTGGTGGTGTCGTGGTTATCCTTTGGGCTGGTCACCTTACAGTCAGCAGTTCGAAACCAGCAGCCTCCCTGCAGGAGATAGGAGAGACTTTCTACTCCTGTCATCTCAGAAGCCCACCAGGGCTGCCCTGCTGAGTTGCTGTGAGCTGGGAGTTTGGTTGCATTGTCCTTCTGAGTTGCTGAAGTCACGATCAATGGTTTCAGCAGCAATAGGGAGTGAATATACTTAGTCCTTCCCCTCCCCCAACAGGTTTATTGACACATAACTTATATATCATACAAGTCAATTGTTCGATCAGATCAAGGAGAATTATAAAATCATTCCCACATCAATTTCAGAACACTCCCCACCCTCCATAATTAAATCACCTTTAAAATGAGCCAACAGAGAAGAGAACACCTCCCCCTGGAGTGGGTGCCCTGAATTTGGACGTCTAGCCTTCCCTATGTACAAAATCCATTTCTATTTGCTAAAACCATTCATTGTAGCAGAACTAGACCCTAAGATGCACTGCTAACTAAGACACCACCTCAACCTCCACAGGAAACAGAGGTGGACTCTATTGGCCCCATGAAACAGATAAGCAAGTGACGTCTCAGAGACAAAACTAGCCCTGGGCAGGGCTGACTTCAGAGGCCCTGAAGCTGGTGGGCTCTTTGCCCACCTCTCCTCAGGCCACGGCACTGCCTGGGCAGCACTCCACATCAGCTTCCCCCTTCTCCAGCCTCTTCAGAGAACTCAGAAAGTTATTCTGGGCCCGACGTTGCCACAATGAATGAACACGTGGAGAGGAGGATTGTAATGGCGTCGGATCTGAGCCTGTCAGGGCTTCTTTCTGCTGATTAGCTCCAAGCCCTTTCTTGTCAGTCCCACTTCTTTCTCATGACAGGTGTGAAGACTCCTAGAAGAGAAAGCCTCCTGGTGGGATGGCTACCAAAAGAACTTCCTCAGTGGGAGTTCAGTCATCCCTCTGCAGCCAGCAAGGGGGACGAGCTCCTGGAACAGAAGAGTCTGCCTGCCTGCCCACAGCCCATCACAGGGCCTTCAAAGCACCTGGAACCCCATCTTTAAGAACACGGTCACCACCTGGGTACGGAACACAACACTCAAAACAAAAACTCACTGCCACGGATGGACGATGGCTCAGAGAGACCCGACATGTCGGGGCAGAACTGCCCCTGTGAGTTTCCGCGGCTGTACGGGAGTAGAA
Source organism: Nesogale talazaci (assembly GCA_004026705.1). Lineage (NCBI taxonomy): Eukaryota > Metazoa > Chordata > Mammalia > Afrosoricida > Tenrecidae > Nesogale > Nesogale talazaci. The sequence continues at coordinate 37,765 of PVJH01018331.1, read as the reverse complement.
GCCTCGTCTTCCTTCCCCAAAATGCTGGTGGTTTTGAACTGGTAGACCCCTACAAGGCAATAAAGTCCCCCCTCCCCGCAGTGACCACCATCACTACCCAAACAAACAAACATGCAGGCCAATTTACAAAGAGAAATAGAGGCCTAGAGAATTTCCGTGTTTTTCGGACCATAAGACGCACCTGACCATAAGATGCACCCAGTTTTTAGAGCAGGAAAATAAGAAAAAAATTTCAGAACCAAATAGTACCAGTAGACTAAAATGTTCTGGATACCACACCTTCAGACCATAAGACACACCCTCATCCCCTCCCCCCATGGGGGGCGGGGAGAGTGCATCTGATGGTCTGAAAAGTATGGTAGATGTCCCCAGGGTTGGAGCTGTGAGTTTTCTGTGGCATCCCAAGTCTGGGACCAGCCCCCACCCCACAGAAGTTGGCTGCCTCACTAGATGGGGACCAGGCACAAAGGCCCCCACGGCTGGGTGTCTGCAAAGGAAGGGGGGAGACACCCCTTCTGGGCTGCAGAGGCCAGCCAGCGCCATTCTGGAATGTTCTTGCACACAATCCCCTGCATGGGCCGAAGCATCAAGGCCTTCAGGGGTGAAATGGTGACTTCTCACCCAGGGAAAGTCGGCAGGGCAGGCGTTTACTAAAAGCTGATGAGAGAAATGTGCATTTCCAGACATTCAATTAGCCCTTACTTTTTGTTCACCTCTTATCACAATCCATACATCCATTCATTGTATGTCCGGCACATTCGTACATCTGTTTCCCTCGTCAGTTTTAAAACCTCTTGTGTTTTTAATGTGAAATAAAGCAGGAGCAAACTTTTTTTCTGGAAATCACGGACTTGCACAATGAAAACAGGTGAATTTTATGGTGGATGTAGGATACCCCCAATAAAGCTATCATACATAAAAGGAAAATTAGAAGAGGAAAAATATCCTTGCATAGTTCTTTCTGGGATATTCAGCACAACTCTATTATACAAGGCTTAGCCTTCTTCCTCCCTAAAGGGGGCTTCAGAACAACTCTCAATGGCACTCCAGCCATTGAGTCCCATTTCTCAAAAGTAGTGAATGGAGACTCCCAGGGCCTCTGGCGCTTCCCCAGATCCAGAAGCAGGGGGAGGAGGAGACACAGAAAACTCCTGGAGAGGGACCAGCATGCAAAGTTCTGCACGTTGCCTGGGTTTAGAAAGAGAAATAGTGGCTGTAGCCCTGATCTCAGGGTACAAGCTCGGTCCCTCTCCCCAACCACCCTCAAAGCTGTCCCCTCTGCCCGAGAGAGACACTCAAAACCAATGCCCGGCCACCATTGGGTCCATGCTGAGGCTTAGTGATGGGCCTGTGGTTTCCCCAGACATTTAACTGTTCACAGGTGTAAGAAGCTCAGTCTTTCTCCCTCAGAGCTGCTGGTGGTTCCAAGTCACCACCCACCATTCAGATCAGAGCCCGACACATCACCACCACCTGGCAGGATGCGGTTGCAGCAGACAGTGTGACCTCAGAAAACCAGAAGGCTGGACCAGTGTCCTGGAACTGCCTCCCCAGCAATGCCACAAAGACCAGCTAGTCTCGTGGGGGCAGTTCCAGTCTATTCTGGAGGGTCACTGTGAATTGGAATCAACTCAATAACCCAAAACAACAACGCTGAGTCCACGCGTGATCCAGATCAGAAGCCAACTGCCTGGCCGTCACCATTGGCTCTGGCCCTTCCTTTATTGCCTTCTCTCTTCTACCTCCCGACATAGGTCTCCCGTGTCCTTTCCATTCCCTCTGAAGGATTTTGATAGTTTCTCATGTTGATGGTAGGAGTTACTATCTGTCACTGTGACCCTATTCATTTATTCTGCCAATATTGATTGAACATCTACTGTGTGCTAGTAGGCTCTGTTCTCAGCACAGCATAATACAAAACAAATCCCTGACCTCAAGGAGCTCACATTCTAATCAGGATGACAAACAACGAGCAAGTGTTCTGAGTCAATCTGATGGAAACATGGAATGATGTGATACCAATAAATACAAAAAGAGAAAATTCTCATTAAAAGAGTTGTGAGCCAACTTGAAGTTTAAAAACCATAATAATATGGGTAACTTACTAATTTATTTTTAAATAATACATTAATTCTTGGGACCTAATAAAGCTGACACACCACTGGTCACTGCCAAACAATCCACACTAGTAAAAAGATGGACTCAACCCAAGTGGCCATCAATGATCAATAAATAAGTACAATGTGGTGAATAAGTACAATGGGAAACTACTCAGCCATGGAAACCTCAGTCAAGAAATTACATGATGTTTTGTATTTTAGGGAAGTCTGCTGCCCAAGATGCAATGAGTGGACTAAGGTGCAGTGTACCCAAATTGAGATATTTTTAATTGGCTTAAATGTGAAAATTAGACAACTTAGGAAGTGTGAAGAACTGATACCTTTGAACTCTGGCATTGGTCCTAACATTGAAAGTATCATGGTTTGTGAGAAAAATAAACAAATCTATATTGGAGGGAAATTACAGCCAGGATGATCCTTAGAGGCAAGGATGGTGAGGCCTTGCCTCCTGTGTTAGTTACATAATTGTCAATTTACGGATTAAGCGTGTAGGGGTGCAGTCTAGCCTGTCAATTAGATGAAAGCCAATGAGGCTTCTGTATGAGCATGACCTTCTCCTGAGAATTCTCAGAAATCACAATTTTCCTCCTTGGAGACAGGAGACATTTTCTCTCTTTGCTCACTCCCTGTGAGCCATCCCTGAGGACATGCCACATGGATCTACCCTGAGAGGAACATCCAGATCCCTAGACCTGGAAAAGCCATGTGGAGACCCCTGTCAGCACTGCAATGCTTACAATGCCACTGGATTTACAAGAATTCCCACCCACTGGCCTGTCATATGCATTCAGCATCACTGCATGTGTTTCATGAATCTGAAGAGGACTTTACAGATTGCTGTTGGACATACGGGCTAATATGAATCTGAAGAGGACTTTCCAGATTGCTGTTGGACATACAGGCTAAAATCAGACTTATGGACTTGATCTGGACTGGGCTGGGATGTTTTCTCAATGTTCAATTGCTGTTGCATATAAACCTCTTCCTTATACACATGTGTGTGTCCACGGATATGTTCCTCTAGTCTACCCAGACTAACACACCTTCCATTCTTTGGAATTGGTATCAGAGGGACAATGAGCATCATGCTTGGTGAAGTAGAGAATCAGTAAAAAAGAGAAAGATCCTCAATGGGGACTGACACAGTGGTTGCAACAGTCGACTTAAAATGAATGATTGTGAGTTCGGTGCAGGACCAGACAGTACTTCATTCTGCTGCACATGGGGCCACAGGGAGTCAGAACCAACCTGAGGGCACCTAATAACAACAGTGATGTTTACTGGTGGCTAGTAGGGACAGAGGATGATCATTTTATAGAACCAATTAATGAACAATATCATGAGTATCACATACAAGTAAAATTTTGCTGAAGATCATCCCGCAATGGTTCCAACAGTACATCGATGGGAACTGTCAGGGGTTCAGGTTGGATTTTAAAGAGGATGTGGGACAAGGGAAATCATGGCTGATGTCTGATGAATCTTGGCTGAAAGAAGAGAATACAGAAAGAGGCTTACTTGTGTTTCATTGACTATGCAACGGTATTCAACCGTATAGGTCATAACAAACTGTGGATAGCCTTGAGAAGAATGGGAATTTCAAAACATTTCATTGTGCTCATGTAAGATTTATACCTCTATCAAGAGGCAGTTGTACAAACAGAACCAGGGAATGATTTGTGGTTTAAAATAAGGGAAGGTGTGCATCAAGGTTGTATCCTTTCACCATATTTATTCAATCTGTATTCTGAGAAAATAATTAGAGAAGATGGATTATATGAGGAAGAACTTGACAGTGGGATTGGGAGAAGGTGTGCTAACAACCCACAATCGTGCAAAAGACAAAACCATGCTTGCTGAAAGTGAAGAGAACATTCAGCACTTGCAGGTGAAGATCAAGGATTGCAGCCTTCAGTATGGATTCTAACTCAATGCAAAGAGACCCAACACCTCACCACTGGACCAGTAGGTAACATCATAGCAAACGGAGAAAGGATTGAAGCTGACATGGAATTTGTCTTATTTGGATCCTCAATCAATTGTCATGGGTGTAGTAGTCAAGAAATCAACTATGCACAAGACTTCTTTAAAGGATTGAAAAGCAAGGATGCTACTTTGAGGACTAAAGTGCCCCTGACCCAAGCTGGAGTGTTTTGAATCACCTCACATGCCTGTGAAAGTTGAACATTGTAAAAGGAAGACCAAAGAAGGATCAATGTATTTGAATTATGGACCGCAATAAGAATAAACCAATGTGTCTGGGAAGAAGCACAGCCAGAATGCTCCTTAGCGGCAAGCGTGGAGAGACTTCCTCTCATATGCTGTAGACATGCTATCAGGAGAGGCCAGGCCCTGGAGAAGGACACCAGGGTTGGTAAGGTGGAAGGGCAGTGGCAAAGAGGAAGGCCCTCACAGAGATGAACCGACACCATGAATGCAATGATGAACACCAACAGAAGAATAAGTGTGAGGTGTATATAGTGTCACTATGAGTCAGAATGAACTAGATGGCACCTGACAACAACAACAAAGGACAGGGGGCAAAAGGGGCTTCTCTCTCTCAAAAGTAGGCACTTGCTACTTTTGGTGTTGGTAAAGGGAACAGCAAATGAGGATGAAGTGTACACAGCTTGTTGAAGATTAATGATGTCAGGAAAATGTACATGGAAACAATGATCCTTTGTAATCGCCATGGCATTTTGGAACAACATCAAGAAAAACAACCAGAAATATATGTTGGGGTATTTTTCTCTGTATGAAAGCAGATATGTGTATAGGTATGTATATGTATATGCAGGCATGTGTGCACACATATGCATCTGTATAACTATATGCAAACATAGTCACATATATAATAAATAATGTAAGGGTACAGCTATGGATACTTTGTAGACACAACCAGATACCTCACAAGACTGATTTTTCTGGGTTTGAAGGATTAGGATTGTAGTTTTGTGGAACATCCTGGTCAATTGGTTCATAAAGTCAAATTCTCCATCTTAGTTACGTGCAGGATCTTAAAAGCTGAAGCGTGGTCATCTAATATGCAGCTCTTGGCCTCTACTCATCCAGAGCAAAAACTAAAGACTCGTGGAAGAAAGTAGCCTACAGAACAAATAGTGCACTTGAATCTGGATTCATCTACCCTGAGATGAGGACTAGATGGTGCCCTACAACTACTCATCAGGGTTCTCATCAAGGCAACAATCAATGGGGCCTGAGAGAAAGAAAGACACATGTGTAACAGAACCTCAAGTGCGGGCTGAGGCCTGGTGGCACAGTGGTGGAATGCGGGACTGCAGCCCACTGGCTTGGCAGTTGAAATCCCGCAGCAGCAAGGCTGGGTAGCTCCCACGACCACCACACACACAAAAAATGATGCCCACAAAAATAAAAATAAAAAAATAGAACCTTAAATGCTCTGAAAATAAACAGATTTAATCAATGGTTGGAGTTGGAGGACCCTGTAAGATTTTTGCCCTGAGACGCTTCTTAAACTGTACATTGAAACTAGCTCCTGAGGTCATCTTGTGGTTTCAAAACAGATTGACTTATATTCAAAACAGATTGACAAAATAATGAAAATCACCATTGAGTAAATACTGTGCTCCTTTAAAAAACCACCAATGTGAGACCAAAATGTTACGTTTAAGGAAAGATGAGGGTGTAGGGGGGCAGGGAATCCAGACGATTGAACACAGAACCATAGGCAGAGAGGAAAATAAGAATGCTCATGCATCGTGAAGAACATAACCAACATCACTGAACAATATGAGGATAAATTGGTCAAGGGGAACCTAACCGCCATGGCAACCTTCACGGAAAGTACAATAAAATGGTGTCTATGTATGTGTGATATGTACAGGCTGTGCATACATACACAAGCACATTGGATCTCTGTATGAGTCGCACACTATTCTAGGAGAGTTCAGCGGTGAACAAGATTTGCTTGCTTGGAGTCTATACCATGGGAGGGTATAAAAGGATAACCTTGATGAATGGAATCACCTAATACAATGCTTTACTCTTGGCAGAAATTCAACCCATGTAATTTGCTTCCCCCGTGGTGTCCCTATATGATCGTCTGGAACCCTTTGGTTTCAAGTTCATTGGCATGCGTGTCTTTCCAGAGTAAGAAGTTAGGAACATGCTTTAACCCAGGATTCTAATATGTTTATAATGCACTATTAGGTAGCACAGATCTAATTGTGAATCATAATTTTTCCATTAACTGATCTCATTTTACTTGGTAATATTCAGTTGGGTCTTTGAAAGCAATAAAACGGCATTTCTTTTAAAACCTTCTATGATTCAGTTGGTTCACTAATTTAGATTTTTACGATCTCCCATTCCAAATGAATGAGCCACGGTGCGGATTACTCAATGAGCAACAGGATATTTTGTGCCGACTTACTAAGCCATCGTGAATAGCTTCGCCTGGGTTGTACCACATCAGAGATCTAAACTGTTCACTAGAGATTTGCAAGGAAGCACAAGTAGACTCTTGTTTACCTGGCTTACTGAGTACTCTGCCAAGGTCAGGGATTGCACATTTGAAAAGAGGCTTTAAGCTGCTGTGAGCTGGGGGGAGAGAGAGATGCCAGGCAGGCCTAGAAGCAGCATCTTTGATGTGGTGGAATGGTGTGAAATTGTTCACTCCAAACCAGTTAGCCAGTGCAGGTAAGCCCAGGTTTATTTTGCTTACTGAGTAATCTGACGCTGGGTGCAACCCTTTAACATGTTTACTGTTGTCCCTGAGGACATCGACATGGGGAGAGAGTCCCTTGCTGTTATCGCAATAGCAGAAGAACCACAAATTTTGAACTCCTTTGGCCTGATCATTATATTTGCCTTTCTTCTGACTTCCAGAATGCCTCGGGGCTCTCTGAGTCCCTACTTATCCTTCAAGACACTTAAATACATTCCAGGGATGCAGTGGTAAAAGCCCACAACTTTGAAGTCTGTCACTTGGTCAACTTTGGATCTACCATAGCATATAGCCCAACACCGGTCCCATCGACTGCACTGATGAGATCTGTCCACGGATGCGCTGAGGAGTCCTTGATTGGAAATGAGTATTGATAAAAGTATGTCCAGTTTGCTCTAAAATGGGCTTACAAGGAGTTAGAGAGGGTCTTTTTCCCCAGGAATACCATTGGAATTTGCCTCCATTTCTCTCTACCGAGCTCTGAGAGGACAGGAGTGACCCTAGAGGATTAGAACTGGGGTGGGCTCCCACCTCCCCGCTACATTCTAAATCAACTGGTCTCTCATCCCTCCCATAGGTTTTCCAAAGGTTCACCGGTCTCCCAATGGAGTAAGACCACCATCCTCCATGCAGTTGGCTACATGAGTGTCTAGGGAAGCTGTTCTCACTTGGGGGTAGCAACCCCTCTGGAGGGGTCAAATGTCCCTTTCACAGGTTTGCCCGATTTATAGCAGTAGCAAAATTACATTTATAAAGTAGCAACGAAAATAATTTCATGGCTGGCGGTGGCACCACAACATGAGGAACCGTACGAAAGGGTCTCAGCATGAGGCAGGTTGAGAACCGCTGCCCTGGGGTGTAATGCTTGTGAACAAGTCTATCTTGTGCAGAGTTATTCACTGGAAACGATCTGCTTTTATAAGCTTCATGTGATTCTTGTCTGGTTTTCAGCTAGTTGAACTTTGGGAAGAGACAGGCAATTGTCTGAAAGATTCCCTGCAAACCCCATTCCCTAGGTACTTGGCAAATTTTCAGTCTCCTTCCTTCATCCAGAGAGCTTCTTCCTGCCACCAGGGGCTCAGCGAAGAGCTGGCCCGAGAGTGCAGACGACGTGCCTGGGCAACAAACTGAGCAACAGCCGTCTCAGCAGAAAAGTCACTCGCAGGAAGCAATTTGTGCTTTATTTAGGGGTTGCTTGCAAGATAAGTAGGTTTCTCTAGAGTGTGCAAGCCGGGGAGAATGGGTGATCTGTCTCACACGAGGAACAGCGGATAGCAACCAATTCCGATGGTAGGCTCCGGGCTCTCCGGTCTGGATGCAGGTCGTGTGAGATTTGCCCCCACTCTGTGTGCTTGGCAGGGGTGAGCAGGGAGATTTGCAGGAGGGCTCAGTGCCCATGCTGGCTGTAAGACTCTTTGGCCGAGAGCTGGTCTAGAGCTTGAAGGGCAAGAAGGGTCACACAAAGATTGGGAGAGTGGCAAGGAGTGGTCTTTCCCTCATTCTGTCTGGCCCAATGTTATTTCTTGGGGCTGACTTCTCTGCCCCCCATAAATCCAAGTGATGTCGGTTCAAGATAGGCAAGTTCCAAGAGCGAGAAGAAACAGAAAACACACAAAAGGGGAGCAGTTATTCCTGGGCTGTGCCCTTGCTGAGGATAATTCCCTCTGTCTGAGAAGACACTAATACGTCACCTGAAACTGAGCCCCTAATAAGACCTGGTGGAACAGTGGGTTAAGCATTCAACTACCGAAAAGTCAGTGATATGAATCCATCAGCTACTTGTTGGAGAAAGATGAAGCCATCTATTTCTGCAAGGGTTTATTTAAGTATTTCCCAAAGCGGGTGATAATGCCCATACTTGGGGGGTACAGAATATTCCAGGGGGGCTACATAAACAGATGCCTATACTTTATTCCTGGACTGTGGGCTATAGCACAAATAGTTTTAATTGCCAGGGGAGTGCTGAGGTATTCTTTTATCCCTGAAAAGTGGGTAGCAGGCTAAATAAGTTTAAAGTCCTAAGATTTACAGCCTCAGAAACACTAGAGAGCAGTTCATGTTAGTGTATCCAAGAGGGTCACTGTGGGTTAGAAAGGAGGTGAGGGCAGGGGGTTTTCTGTGCTTGTTTTTTATCGAACCCTCCTAAATGCACACTGGGGGGCCCTGGTGGAATAGTTATGCACTGAGTTGATAATCACATGGTCCGCAGTTTGAAACCACCAGGCAGCCTGAGGAAGAAGGATGATTTCTTCTCCCACGAAGACTTGCAGTCTTGGAAAGCCACAGGGGTAGTTCTCCTCTGTCTTATGGGGTCCTGACGTCGGCAGAGGGAAGTGCACAGGGTGGGATAGAAATGCAGGTTAATATGTTGAATCGAGTGGTAGTGGTCAAGCTAATAACGCATGTTTAAGTGGATCAGCTCTGCTGCACTTATGAAACACCTACTGGGTGTGAAGAATAATACTGTGTTCAGTATTTGCATGCATATTACATAATGTCATCTTTTAAAGGACCACATGAGGCAGGTATTACTAGCTTCCTTTTGTAGATAGGAAAACCAGCGCCCTGAGAAAGTATCTTAGGTTGATACACAGCAAATCAGAGTAGGTGAGGGAGCCATGGTATCTACATCATCCTCCCAAGACCACCCCCCCCACTCCCACCCCTTGCCCCAAAGCACCCAGCCCATCTCTGGCACACAGAGACCCAGAAAAATCTCTGAAATGACACAGAATGTTATTGAATAAAATTAAATAGAACTCAATAGGGCTACTGTTCCTTATTTGACTATCTCGGAACAAAATACTCCCGGGCAAGAGCTTTGGATGAGTGAAAATGTATTTATTGAGCAATCAAACAGAAGTGCTCTGGGCCAAGAATATGCTCTTCTAGATCACTTATTTTATAAACACAAGCCCAGGCTTAGTCAAATGTAGGGATGAAAGATTTACCTTTCAATGGCGAATCTACATTTGAACACAAAGGTGCCTCCGTGATTCACCAGAGATGCAAGATCCGATTAATGCTGTATACTTAGCATTTAGAAAGCCTGAGGATCCGGAGGCTCCTTTCAGGCCCAAGGCAGCAGAGTGTGCACCAGGTACAGAGGTGAGATATGCAGCCAGCTTTGTTGCCAGCATCCCAAGGACGTCTGGAGGGGCACCACTGCCACCACTCTCCTTTCCCAAAGTCAAAGGGTGTGAGTGGGGTGAAGTGGGGTGGAGGAGGAGGTGAGGGGCAGATTCGATCCTAAGCCAGGGAATGTGTTCATCCAGCCAGTGCCAAGCAAGCACCTAGCAGCATTCATCTGAGATATGTCTATGCTTCCTGAAGGTCCGTGCTCTACTGATGCTTCCTGTGTGCAGACAGATATTCAGGAGGATGAGCTTAGACACCAGGTACGTTACTGATTGTGACAACCACTGTCAAGGAAGTAAACCTAGTGGCCTCATCAGGAGAAATGGGGAGGGGAAGCTTTCCATGGCGCAGCCGGCACAGGGTCCTGGACTACTCGGAAGGAAAGATGGAAGCCGCCTCCAGAGGGTGAGAAGGAGCCACTCTGGGGAGGAAGAGAGAGACAATGTAGAAGTTTGGTGGCCAGAAAGAAGGGGGAGTTCCGAACGAAAATGACACCCTTCAAACTGGCCCAGAAAAGTGGGTCGGAGAGGAGTAAAGACGGAGTCCAACTGGCTGCAGAAAGGTCATGTTGCACCCTCCCTGTAAGCCACAGTGAGGACTGTGGAGCTGTTCCAGAAGCACGGAGGGAAAACATGGAGGTGTTGTAAGCCAGGGAGAGATATGGCCTGATTACAAAGACCATAGTGGTGAAAGGGTGGCTAAGTGTAGGCCTGGCCTTTAGGAGTCAGGCAAGAAATGCTTTAGGGAAAAAGAAAATCACCACCACCCCCCCCCCCCCCCCCCCTCACTGAATCCATTCTCACTCACAGGGACCTCACAGGACTGTGTAGCACTGGTCCCTAGAGTCTGAGGGCTGTGTGTCTGCAAGCAGACTGACTCATCTCTCTCCCACAGAGCAGTGGGCAGGTGCATCCCGCCAGCCTTCAGGTTAGTTTACCAATCCAGTGTTTAATCCACTGCATCAACAGGGCCTAGGAGAGACTAGTGGTATTAATCATGGCAAGAGACGGTTGGAAACACCAAGCTTTAAGGCTAAATAAAGGGGATTCTTTCCTTCCTTCCTTTCTTCCCTCCACACACACTGAAGATGAAGCGTTACAATGTTCAAAGACTCATTTAGGATGATCCGCAGCAAGGTTAGAACTGCAGAGGCTCCCAGCCATGGGAAAAGCTGCTGGAGTGGAAGCAGGGTTCCTGTGGACTCCAATTCACTGCACACCATGTAGACATAGCTTAGAAGATGTATTCGAGGACCTGAGATACAGTGAGTGCTTGCTCCTGTGCTATATGCCATTCCCCGGAGCCAGGAAATGAACTCAAGAGCTCACTGGACATGAGCACAGTGACCCCATTCTGGATGTCTTCTGGAGACCTCAGTGCTACAGTCCCCAGAGGAAAGCTCTCCCCCTTCTGCAGCAAACAAACCAGGAGAGGCTGCTGGGTACCTTGGACATTTCAGCATGCAGATGTTAACTTCCTCCCATTTCAATTTCATCACAACAAAGACAATAACTAAACAAGACCTCTCCTGACTTCTCCTTACACTTCTGCTTCAGTCATTTCTTTGGGGGTTTTCTACCTGCACCATGCCTCTTGTTACTCCATTACAGTCGCCGCATCTCAAAAAGCTGATAATTACCATATTTCCACAGCCTGTTAGCATCCACTTTCCACCGTGATAGCTTTCCCAATCTGCACGTGAGCCATTTATTTCATTTTTTTATGAAGATCACAGGTAGGTGCCCAGTGGAAAAACAAGCGTTCGTCTCATTAAAACAGCAGGGCGAGAAGCTGAGAGCTCAGCTCTGACATCTTAGGACATTTAGGAAACTCTTAGGAATTTTGAGTGCGGCTTTCAAGAACCCAACCTGGGTGCTGTTCCTTTTAGTCGTAATGAATGTTAAATTCCAAAAGCATATTTTAAAACTAAGCCTTCAGAACTTAAGCAGGCAGATGCTTAGCGCCTCACCTAACAATGCTGCTCACCAGAGGAGCCAGACTGACCGTTGCAGTACTTGGTGGATGACTTTCTTTCTCAAAGATGTTCAGCCTTGGGCTGCCTGCATTGGAAAACTAACAAAGTGCCAGACAGACCGTCAGCCCCACCAGTCCTTCGACAGAGAGCCTACAATGAAGGAAGTCCCCAGGGGCACTCTGGATTGTACCTTTGTCTACCTCCATCAGCCAATGGAACTCTGGACCCTGTAGAATTCCAAAGAAGGCAGACCCAGATTCTAGGCTACAGGTGGGAGGGGAAAACCTCTCCCACAGAGGAGCGTCCCTCTCTCTCTGCAGCCTGCTCTTCTGGTACTGTGAAGGGTCTGACATGAGCTCTCAGCACTAGCTCATGAATCACATTTTCCCTTCTTGTCTTCCTGTCGGTCCGCAGAGAATCAGATTTCCATGGGTGCAGTCATCCTATGCATCCACAGCAGACATAATGGCAGCGATAGCCCAGGGAGGGGGACCCCACAGAGTTCAGGCTCCCTGTGACGCCAGACCCTTACCTTGTGAGAGAGGACTTAGAGGATCTAGAATCTTTCTGCTCAGGGATCCGCTAACAAATGAATAAGCACACAGACAAGGAACTAGAGGTCTCTTCCAGTGTCCTCTCCTGTGGTGATTGGGGAATACCGGGAGCCGAGGAAGATGATTCCTCTCGGGTGAGCAGAGGTAATTGGACACATTCAGAAGGACAAATGCCTCTCATAGGCTATAAAATTAAAGGCAATAAATAAGCAAATAAAACGCGGCTCCCATGACTCTGGAGGTGCGGTGGCATCCTCCTTTATTAGCCCATAAAGCACCGCCTGGCACCCTCACGCCACTATCGACAGCTCCAGTGACAAGGCTGGGCGATCAGTTCACTAATTGGAATGTCCTTTTCTTGGGAAACTCTTTTTCTGAACAAATCAGACGCCCAGCCCCCAAAGCCTTTTTTTCGGGAGCCATAGCCCAGAGGCCCGTAGACATTGGAGAGAGATCTTTCTTTCATGGCAACTTTGGCGCCCAGCGTGTGACAGGGAGGCAGGCTCTTGAGGAGACTCGGGGAGCAAGGCTGCTAAACAGAGGACTCTCTCGAAGGCACCTAGATGCACTGCATGGCAGCTTCCCAGATGAATTCTTCGACACACCGGGCTGTGAAGTTTCAAAGTAAGCATGTTAGGGATTGCGTGCTCCCAATTAAAAAAAAAGTGGCAGCCTGTGCTTGTATCCATGGAAATATGACTCTGTTTGGAAACAGGTGTTCTCTTTTGTTTTGTGAATTAGATCACACCAAAGGAAGGTGGATTCTCACCTGATCATTTCTGAGCGAGGGCGAATGAAAAGAGAGACATCCACTCAGGCATAAACCCGGAGAGACACGCACACAGTGGAAGGTGCCGTGTGACACAGAGGCATCTCTAAGAAGCCAGACAATGTCCAGGACTGAGGCAGTCCCTATTAGCTGACAGATCAACCCACAATAGGAAACACCCTGATGTTGACTTTGAGCCTCTGGAACTGTGAAAAAAAATTAATTTCTATTCCTCCAAGTCACCTTCTCTTAGCATTGTTGCTATAGCCATACTTGGCAACAATGGTAATATAAATTAGGTGCGGTAGAATGAACTCTGATCCGTGGTGACCATGTATGTGTTTTCAACGACTGATTTTTCAGAGACAGAACTCCATATCTTTCTTCAAAGACACCTCTCAAGAGAGTTGAACCTCCCATCTTTCAGTGAACAGCTGTGCACCACCCCAGGACCCCAACTAAGAAAGTGTGTGGTTGACAAGTGATTGGCGATTCACTTAAATTAAGGTGGCAATGGACTAGGTTGTGGATGATTAAGTAGTGGATCTGTAATGGAGATTTCTGTGTTGAGGTCCCTTCCCACAAGAAGGTCCAGAGAACTTTTAATGCAACCTTCTACAGAATTGAAGACACAGAACTTTGTTTCTGAATCATGCCCAGGAAAGTGAAAGTCACCACTAAAGATCATCCAAAGACATGTCAAAGATGCATAAACACAGACCCTACAGTGAAAATATCTGCCTACAGCCATCTGAGAGGCATGCTATCCTTTAGGGCAATTTAACCCACTGTCATCAAGTTGATTCTGACTCACAAGGACACCAAGATGAGAAACCATGGAGGGGCAGGAGTCGCCAGCTCCAGTCAAACACCTTCAGTCATCTGGGCCACCAAATGAGTCTCTAGAAACTCATAAAAATTATAAGTTAAGAGTCACTCTCATCATCTGTCAGGCCAAGAGGGAGCAAGGCAGTTAAGAGCAGTATTCATCAAGTACCACCTTCCTGCCTGCTAGACCTCTTCCCTCTCTCTTCCTAGAATGATGAGCATCTACAGCTAGCCAACAGGGGCAAAAAGAGGGGGTGGACAAAACAATAGCTCCTCACTTGGAATGCAGAGTCCTCTGAGAAGGATAACCTTCAAATCAAGTTTAAAGTTTTACTGATTGCATAACACCAGGCCTTTCTAATGACTGAATTGAGATTGCAGCGTGGTTTAAATGAATCATCTGACTTCTTACCATTCGTACAAAGAGATACGGTCCCATTTGAATTTTCACCCCCACAACAGGGAAAGTCTTCATCCCAATGAGCACAATAAGAAGGACGATACTGTCAAAACACAAGCTGCTTCCTGGAGGACCCTCCAGGAATTCTGTTATTCAAAGCGCCGACCGCACCAAGTCAGTGCAGTCAAGAGAGACTATATTAGAGGCCCACGGCTGATAGCTAAGTTTTCCTGAGATTAGGAACAGTTCCCTTGTGCACCACACGCTACCTAAAATCAGAAGCTTCAATCCCATGGGGACTTGTTTTCTTTACTTTTTTTTCACTGACTAGGAAAGGGTAATTGCAAACCCTGGGCAAAACTAATTTATAATTGGGATTCTTTGTTTAGATTTGCAAAGATAATTTAGGGATATAAAGAAGAACCTAAAAGCATCCAATGCATTAAAAACAAAGGGAAAAAAAAAAACCCAGGTCGTATCTAAAGGAGCAACATAAAAAATGGGGGTGGTGGCATGAAACCTCAAAAGCTAGAAACTGGAAAACAGCAAACCAGCACCTCTACATCACTGAAGGGGACTGAGACTTCCAAGTGCCAAGGAAAACTTGTTTTCTGCCTGGAGTTCTGAAACCACCTACGCTGTCAATCAAATGTGTGTAGACAGAATAAAGCCCTTTTCAGAAATGCAAAGGCAAAGCATTTATTTCCCCCAGGCCCGTCCTTGGGAAATGATGCTTCTCTGTTAAAGGAGGACACCCCAAGAAGAGGTGCACATTGCACTTGGCCTGGGGATTTGGCCCAGGAAGCCTCTGATGGGGACACTAAGCAGATCTGCAGCTGAAGGTTGGAGCAGTCTACAAAGGAAACAGGTGGATTATCTGATCTCTTCAGAAAGCCAGAAAGAAATAGGAAGGTGTAAAAGGGTGGGGGGCAGTACTAAGAGCTTATATAATTGAAATAGATATATGTATATATAGCAAATATTAACGCTAGTTTGTCTGGCATTTGCCTGTTTGCTCTCAGATTCACTTCTTGATCTTCCTGGGCCTGTTCTGTACCCTGAGGTGTGGAAGGAGATGTCTTCTGCAGGCTGCACTTTCCAGCAGGTGTCCATCTGAGTTTGGCCAATAGGGGGGAGCAAAGGAGAAGCCAGGGTAGCTTTCTCCAGATCTCCCTGCCTCCGGTGGCCTCTCCCACAAGGTAGCACACCGTCCAGAGTTGTATTTATTCCAGGTGAGACCTATCGTGCCTGACAGCCATGTGTTCTGGACATTGAAAAACTACCTAGGTTCTTGGCTCTCCAGCCTCAGGCAAGGTAGTCATTTCCTGATGTTGCTAATCTCTGGGTCCTGGGGTTTTATTTTTTGGCTTCCCAACCTCCCATAGTCTATATAACCAATTTCCTGAATTTGTTCCATTCTGTGTGAAATGCTTGGTGATTTCTATTTTCCTAATTGGACCCTGATTGATTCACTCAGGAGAAAGGAAAGTTCACATCATGGTAGAGCATTTAACAGGGAATACTATATTCCCTGATATAGGATGAGCATTGGTTTATTGTTGGAACCCAGAGGCTGAAAGCAGGCAGAGAGGAGGTTAGGGCTCTTTTAAAGAGAGGAGTCAAACTCTCACTTACTAAATAGAGCAGGAAGGCAAAGCATCATGCCTCATAGTGGTGACTCCAAGTACAGTGGTATGAATATTTCATTTACAAATATGGAGGTAAATATGAGAAGAAACAGGTAATGGGGCTCAACAGGGCTCCTTTGAGAAGTATGACAGAGAAGAGGTGGTAGTAAGGCAGAGAATGATTTTTGGGGGGGGATTTGGTACTCAAAGTTTTTGAATTGGGTAAAGGGTTACTTTGATTATATTTTTAAAATGGTTCATTATAGGGATTTATCACTAAGGGATAACATTAAGCCCATTGATCTGCAGTCTGCAAAACTGGCCATCTGTCCCCGGGTGAAGCCATCAGGCCATGTATTTCTCTATGGTCTTCATACCAGTACCATGCTCCCCCCATCCCTAAAGCCTGTGGCGAGTGGATCAAAGTTTTCTTCTGCAAATCTGCTTTCTGCGAAGCCTCATCTGCTGGAGTTCTATACTAATTCCTCTTGACCAGCCACATGAACTCATTTCAGACAGCTCGGGTTCTGTGTCAGTGTGTGTCAAGTCAGCTTGCATGGGCCCTAGGCATGTTCCCCCGATGTCCTATCATCTGGATCCACCCAGGAGTGAAGGAAAATTGAAGAGGGTTACATTTCAGATCGTGCTAGATCCCGCTCAATCCATCTGTTCTGAGCACTTGATGCCACCCTGGAACTCTGTTCTGGACACTGCTCAGACAGTCATCAGCCACTGCCATCAAGTGGATTCTGATTCCTAGGGATCCTGCAGAATTGAAAAGAACTTCCCTGTGGAATTTCCAAAGCTGTGATCTTCACAGAAGCCTAATCTTTACAGAAGCTGGCAGTCACATATTTCTTTCTGTTGCCAAATATCCAGTCTACCCTTTTTGGCGAGAGCATAATTCATAGGGTTGCCTTTCTCAAACTCTCCAGGAGCTCACAGCTCCTGGATGAGAGAGTACGAGGGGACTCTGGGCCGAGGCTCAACTCAAACTGCTCTTCAGCAAAGGGACTGTACCAAAACTGGGAAATGGCAGATGGTATCCCAGTGGTTCACTACAAGAGGGGGCCTGGAGGAGTCCCCAGGGTCACCCAGAAACTGGAGACAGTCCCCTGAGTTCCCAAAAACAAGGCAGTCTTCTCAGAGATCCTTGGCCAGTCCTGGTGGGAAGTTAAAAATGCAACTGCTAATGGCATGTAGAGGATGGAAACCTATCAGCATCCATGCAATCAAAGGCGATGAACCTCAGCTAGCCAGCTTCTAGAAGCAACCAACCTTTCCATCACCATCATAGATAGTCACGGGAGGTAAGGAATGAATCTCTCCAGGGTAAGTCGTCTAGAACCTCCCTTACCAGTGGGCAGTCTAGCTCCTTGCCAGCAATCCGGACACCCCCCAGGAGCGTGTCAGAAATGCACAGTACTCTCAGATCCTAGTCCAGATCAGCCAACTCAGAGTCTGCATCTTGGCTCACGTGCACATGAGCCTGAGAGCCTTGGCCTCCGATTCCCACCATGTGTTCAGCGTTCTCTTCTTTAAATCCTGGGAAGATGACAGGTTTGCCAGCCTGAACTCCTCATCCAATCTGATGTCCACCATTGAGTCCACGGGACAGAATACCATGCCTCTAATTCTCTTCCCATTCGGTACCCCAAACCCTTCCTCCTACCAGACTTAGAAAACTTCTGCTGACCCCCTGAGCTGGAGGTGACAAAGGGCCCCCATGGCATTCTCTCATAGTGCTGGCATTGCATTTGGCAGACTGCGCAGTCCTGGGGACGTTACTGCCTGCCCCTCACTGAGTGCTCGGCAACACACCACAAGCAGTTGTTATTGAGTTGAGGCCAACGCAGAGTGACCCCAGGGGTGCAGAGTGGAATTGTCCTCCATAGGAATTTGGAAACAGATCATCAGGACTGTTTCCTGAGGTGCCTTGGAGTGGTTGGAACCTCCCACCTTCATTTAGTGGTTCAGAGACTCCTGATTGGTGCCATCCATAGATCTCTCCTTCTAGCAGAGACACTAAAAAAGCCTTGATGAAGAGAACAAGCGATCCACTGGCAAGTTTTCTGAGGGTCAACCAGTGAATTCCATCAGGAAGGACCAATGGTAAATGGAGGTAAGACACAAATGTGCCTCTAGCACAGAGCACAGCACAACCTCGGAGAGCAAATGGTGGCAGAGGGCTTGGGAAAGGTCACGGTCCAGTGCCATGAGCGGGTGGCCTCCTTTTGCCTTTGCCAGGTGTCATTCTGAAACAGTCACACTTGCCCAGTCTCAGTGGAAGCAGGAGGACAGCAAGACTGTAAAGGCGAGGCACCCGAATTAGCCCTGGGCAATGGAAATGAGCCAAGGAGGGCAGGAGGGTGGGGCTGTGCCTTCAGTAACCAGTGAGCTTCACGCTCATGGAGGGTTGGCCATTCATCTCCATCCCATGGGCTTCAGGAGGGGTGATCCATGTGCTTCTGAGAGAGAAGCCGTGTGACATACATGGGCAGATGCAAGGCCGGCAAGTCTCCCCACCTTTACTCACTTAATCTCCCAAGAGCTCAGTGAGGTCACAATGACTATTCTATCGATCAGGGCCAGAATCTCAGGGTGTTTTTGTGTTTTGGGTTTTTGAGTGTTTGCATGGGCATTTTAGAAAGAAGGACACAGGCCTCAGTTTATAAAGCCACCCAAAGTTTCACAGCGAGAAAACTTTCAATCTTGGGTTTGGAACCAGGCAATCTGCCCCATGCACCTGTTCCTATTGATAGCCTCATGCCATAGGGTTGACTGGCAGAGTGGGCATGAGCTTCAACCTCGGCTGTGTCCAGATTTCATACTGGCTCTGGCACTAATTATCTTAGACACCTTGGACCCTCACTCATCTAGGTCAAGAAATCTGAAAGACAGCTCCCTGGTCAACCACTGGGAGAGATTCACCTTTGTGCCCACTCCAAAGAGGGTGATCCAACAGAAAGTGGAAGGTATCAAGCAGCATTATTAACATATCACAGGCAAGTGACATTTTGCTAAGGATGATTCAAATAGGGCTGCAGTAGCCCATTGCCTGTCAATTGCTAGAAATCCAAGCCAGATTCAGGAAAAAAAGGACATTGACAGAGGGATATTATTGCTGGGGTCAGATATATATTGGCTGAAAACAAAAAGCACAAGCGAGAGATTTACCCATTCTTCAGGGACTACAAAAAAAGCGGGGCATTTGATTGTGTGGATTATGACAAATTGTGGCTACATTGTAAAAAATAGGAATTTCAGGGTACATAATTAAGCTCATGTAGAACCTGCACACCAACCAAGAGGCAATCATTCGAAACAAACATAGAGTTACTTCACGGTGTAAAATCAGTAAAGACGTATATCAGGGTGGGAGCCGTTCACCATACTTAGGCAATTTGTATGCTGAGCAGATAAGCCAAGAAGCTGGACAACGTGAAAAACAGCATGGCACCACAATTGGAGGAAGACTGATCGATAGTCTTTAATATGCACTGGAAACAACCTTGCTGTCTGAAAACCAGGCAGACTAGAAGCCCTTACTGAAGAGCTTCTGAATCCAAATCGAAAGCAGAAGATGAGAACTACAGCCTTCAGTCTAGATTCCACCCCAACACAAAGAAAACAAAGGTTATAACAACAAAAATCAGTAAACAATGAATGTCAAGGTCGATGCAGGAAATACTGATGTGAGGCATTTCATTTTCTTGGGATGCACAATCAATGCTCATGGAGGTAGCAGCCATGAAACAAAAGGACATATTTCACTGGGCAGGTCTGCTACAAGAGACATTTTTTTAAAAGATGAAAAAATACACTCTTAAAAATCATCTTATTGGGGGCTCTTATAACAGCTTTTATAACAGTCCATACATCAATTGTATCAAGCATATTTGTATATATGTTGCCATCATCATTTCCTAAACATTTACATTCTAGTTGAGTCCTTGGTATTAGTTTCTCTTTTTACAGCCCCCCTTCCCCATGATTCCTTCATAAATCATAAATTATTATTATTTTCATATCTTATACCCACAGTTGTCTCCCTTCCCTTTTGGTTTCTCCCCCTTCCCCTTCCCCCTTCTCCTCCCCCTCTTCCTACTACCCTCCCAGTATCACTACTCCCATTTCTGTTCCTGAGAGGTTTATTGGACCTGTATTCTGTGTGTCGTGAGCTCTTATCTGTACCTGTGTACATGCTCTGGCCTAGTCCATAGTGAAAGGCAGGCTTGGGGGTCATGATAAGGGAGGTTGAAAAAACCTCAAGGAACCTGAGGAATATTGTTTGTTTCATCAGTGCTGTACTGCACCCTGGTTAACTCACCCCTTCCTTGTGACCCTTCTGTGAGGGGATGTTGCACTGTCTACAGATGAGTTTGGGGTCTCTATTCCAACCCCCTCATTCTCAAGAATATATTTTTTCCTTTGTTTGTTTACTTTGGGTCTTCTGATGCCTGCTACCTGATCCCATCGATACCTCATGATCACACAGACAGGTGTGCTTCTCCCATGTGGGTAAAAAGGACACTCTTAAGGACTAAGTGTTTGATGCAAGCTATGGTGATTCCAATCATCTCGTTTACACAAGAAAACGGGATAATTAATGAATAAGAAGGCCAAAGAAGAATCAATAACTTGAATATTGGGTCAAGAAAATTACAATTACATATACCCTGAACATCCAGAAGGAAAACAATCTGTCATAACATACAGAGAGGCAATCATTATATGGATTTCTTCCTAGGAAGATAAGTTTTGGAAAACCACTTCAATGAGTGCTGGATATGATGTAAGCATGCATACATGCTCCCTACAGGACCAGAGCACCAGCTTTGGCCAAGTTATCAAAGGAGAAAAGAAATTGACCTGTAAGAGGCAGGAGGCTGCTCCTGAAAAATCAAGGGGAGAGAGGAAAATGGACAGAGAGTGTTAGGCCAACAAGATGAGATGGTGTCTGGGAAGAATTGTGAGACCTCATAACTCCGTGAAGAAACCTGGGGGGCACAGTGGTTAAGAATGCTCCTGCTAACAGAAAGGCCAGTGGTTCAACCCCGCTAAGGAGAAAGATGTAACTGTCTGCCTACATCAAGGTCACAGTGTTGAGAATCTTATGGTGTGGTTCTACCTTATCCTTTAGGACTGCTCTGAGTTGGAACTAACAAGCAATGATATGTTGGTTGGTTTTGAGTAACTCTATAAGGAAGAGGGTGAACAGATATTTTATGAATGCTAAGGCTTTTGGGGCCAATTAAAATTGCTGCCCTACTACATCTTTGGAAAGGACTCCTATGAACCTGGATGCTGTGTTGGTCAAGAGCACTTGATCAAGAAAACGGTGCTAAGTTGGTTGAGAACACTGTTGGTTGAGAACACGGTTGGGTGAGAACATGGTTGGGTGAGAACACTGTTGGTTGAGAACACAGTGTTGGCTGAGAACACTATGCTGTGGCAGGTTGAGAACACTTGCTTCAGAATACTGCTGGGTGTGTGGAAATTGCTGACTATCAACCCAGTAAGCACATCAGGTGATCCGTTTGAAGAATGGTAGCTAAGAGGCAGAGGTCTTGAGTCCCTGGGAATGAGCAGAAAGTTGCACAGAGGGTTTTGCAGTCTGGTTAGAATTTCCAGAAAGTAAAACTTTTCAGCCTGGCCAACCTGGTAAGGTTGCTCTGAGTCAGAATCGACTGTTGTTTCAGGTAATCATAGATCTCTGAGGGGAAAGTATGCCTGACTGATAACTGGGTCACATATGTAAGATGGCACGTACCATCCAGACAACATTTCCCCTCTTCTTGCTTCCTTCATTCCCTGTATTTATTTCCTGAAAATTCCTTTCCTGTTACCAAGTGCTATGAAGTACAGAAATCCATCCCCATCTTGGGAAAGAAAGCCAAAGAAATACCATGGTTTCCTTTTTTATTTTTTTAAAAGATGAAGGGTGTGTAGAGTCCAAGGTCTTTGTGTCCAAGGTATCACAGGACATGCATGTTCCTGCCAAGGAGGGATGGAGCTGAAGGGTCTATCGGAACGTCAAATAACTCCAAGTAGGTTTTCTTCTTCATGTTCTCCTTTTTTAATAATTCATAGTCACAGACAGGTTGACAACTTATTGAAAATGGTTCCTCCCCTGGAAAGTGCTTATTACTTACAGTGTACCGTCTTTATTACATCAATCCTGACATTTAACACTCAATAAATCTCCACTTTCTCCATGGAAATAGGCCTAACAGCCAACATGAGCCCTGCTTTTCTTCAAATTTCTACATGGGTATTGCTCTGCCCACAGGCCTCTCAAATCAAAGGCAAATGTGCATAGGAAAGGCCAGCCCTGGATGCCTCTGGACAAGCTGTTACTCCCAGATTTCAGCTAAGATGTCTATGTGTGGGTGTGGGGGGGGGGTGGTCTACTATAGGTAAGTGAGGGAATGAGTGAAGGAGGGAATGAGTGTTCCTGTCACTCTCATCCCAAGTCTTGGCAAGGCATCTGAGACTCTACCTAGTCCACCCCCAACCCCCTGATACCTCTCTCTTCCCTGTAGGAGAACCAACCATGGCCTCCACAAGTCAATGTGTCCATAACATCTGGGCCTTTCTTTGATGATTCCCACTGCTCAAATGCCCCAAATTCCTTCCATCCAATCAAATGTCTCCTCTATAGGCCACCGAGCCTGCCGCTGTGCATACCCCAGCCTACTCTCATAGGAGGAACCCCCAACCCCCCCACACACACACCTGGCTTCTAGACACCTGCAGACCACGTGAATACTGTACACAGGCCCGCTCAGCTTGTACACATTACGAGATTCTCTCAGGCACAAGCTGGTCTTACTCACTTCAGTATCTGACCTCCTACAGAAGGTCTGGAACCCATCATTTAGAATGAATGGACGGGTCACTATCTCCCTCAAACTCCACCCCCCTTTTCTTCCCACCCTCTCACTACCTCTGTGGCAATTTCACTGTCTGTGATTGTGCCAAGCCTTTGACACAGTAGACTATGGTGGTTGACAGTTTAGATCCTGAAGTCATTCAATCTGCCATCACAGCCCTAACCTGCAGAACATTGGTTACATGGTTTCAAATAAGTCACCCCACTCCTAAGCCTTAACTTCCTCATCTGTGAAATGAGAATATAGACACCCCCCCCCCCATAGGTGGCCGTGTGGTAAAAAGGTTAAACCATTGGCTGCCACCTGAATGTTTGCCAGTTCAAATCCACACAACAGTTCTTCAGGAGAAAAACCTAGCAATGGACTTCTGTAACCTAAGAAAACCCTAAGGAACTGTTTTTGCTCTGTCACATCGGGTCTCGGAGAGCCTAAGTTGACGCATGGCACCTAACACCAGCGGGTGGTTGTGGGATTTACACGAGGTTGTGCGTGTGAGCCGTTGTACAGCCCTTGTTAACCTGGATTATTCAGTATTTCCTGCCCTGGGAGGGCAGTCGAGGCCCTGTCGAGACTGGCCCAGGTGGTATGTGCTTGGTCTGGGATATGGCAACACCCAAGATAAAATGAATCTGAATGGGGAGACAGGTCAGGAGCCTGTTTATAAAGGACTGCAAGCGCATCACTTCCAAGAGTGTGCAGTCAGATGAATATGGAGAATAGTGTGTTTCCAACTTGTCATTAGAACCTCATGCTGATGGGTTCTGCTCCACAGCCTACAAGCATCTCTTCTCTACAGGGTTTCACATTTCTTCTTGCTGCTAGGAGGAGCTTATGCTGATCACTAGTTCAGCAAATACCCAAACCTCTTGGGCTATGCAGGGACAACATAGAGTCCAGCTTCCCAAAGCTCTGATACAAGTCCTTCATAAGAATGTCTGGGAGAGGGGGTGACAGGAACTGGTGGGTCCCGTAAGGCAACAAGCACTGTGTGGGGCAGGGGTTCAGGGAGTGGGACCTCTGAGCTCTGCCTCCTCAGATGAGGTGGCTGTCCTGGGCAGGGCAGCCTTCTGGAGTGTGTAGTCACTACACAACCTAGAATTAAATGGGCTGCAAAATCCGAGGAACACTATCGAGTGCCTTGCTTCTTCTAAGCAGGACACTTCCCCCTCCAGACTTCTGAGAGAAGATGGCTGGATTTCCCTAGGGGCAGTGAGCAGAAGCAAGACACTGCATGGTAATAGGATTTTAAAGAATTATAATTACTCTACAAAAATCAACTCATGCATTTACATTCTTTGAAGCTCTGAAAAGGTACCCCAAGAGGAAGGACTCACTCTCACAGTAAAATCGCCACATGGGCTGTAAGATAAGGTTCCTGTCCTCTACTTCTGCCTGCCTACCTCTAGTGACAGGGAACTCACTTCCTGTATTCATTGGAAATGGCCAATTGGGAGAACAAAGCCAAATGACTTCCTCTTTTAAAAAAAAATAATTTTATTGGTGGCTCATACAACTCTGATCACAGTCCATCCATCCATCCATTGTATGTCAAGCATATTTGTACATTTGTTGCCCTCATCCTTCTCAAAACCTTTGCTTTCTACGTAAGCCCTTGGTATCAGCTCCTCATTTTCCCCCCTCCCATACTGAGCCTTCGGTCTCAGCTCTGCTCTCTGGGTGCCACAGAACATTCTCCATTATCTGATCTATGGCTGTCTTTTCAGAAAAGAAAAAGGTAAATAATTTAGCACCAACCCCTGCCCTGCAAGGAAAAAATGCTCGTACTCTAGTCTCTAACCAGGATAAAGTGTAGGCATCTGCCTTTGCAGTCCCTCCTGGGACCACGGGGTGGTGCTATCAATCACTTTGGGAAACACTGCCACCAACCTTGTGTGACGGGAATCTAATGTAAGACTCATTGGTCATCTGGTGGCTCAGTGGTTACTCATTGGGCTGAGATGCACAAAGTCGGCAAACTGCTGTCTGCTCCTCAGGAGAAAGTTGAGGCTTTCAACTGCCATAAAGAGTTAGAGGCTTGGAAAACCACAGTGGAAGTTTTGTCCTATTCTGTCCTGTAGTGTTACCTTGACTACATGGCAATGAATAGCCACAATGAAAAAGGTACAAAGAAAAAGGCAGAATGCATTTTAATTAGATGCATCCCTTCAACCTCCATATCTAAAATATTATAACTTCAGCATGAAACCAGTATAAAAATTAAGGAGATCTTTTACTCCACCCACTGCCCCACCCCCACACACCTCACTTGCACTCCTAGAAATGGGATGTGTATTTCATGCCTAGAGTACATTTCACGTGGATGAGACACACCTCCGGTGCTCAAAACTTCAGGTGGCCAGTGGTTCCTGTGCTGGACAGTGTGGCTTGCACTGAGTTGCAACGTTGTGTTCTCCATCACATCTGTAATATTCTTTCAATTGTCATACCCCCCCCTCCTTCTTTTAAAATTCCCTGTATTACACTGTTTTCTCCTCATACTAACCCAGTTTTTGTTGGGTCAATTTCTATTCATGGTGACATCCACCACACACACACACACCCCACACATTCCATCACCACCACCACATGTCACAGTAGAGCTGCACTCCATAAGGCGTGGCATGGCTGCTCTTTCAGAAGTAGATCACCAGGTCTTTCTTCCAAGGTACTTCTGCAGGCACTCAAATCCCCAACCTTTGGGTTAGGAGTGGAGCAAGCTACCTGCTGGCAGTACCTAAAGACACCAGATACTCAGTGGATGCTTTTAATGATTCTTCTTGTTGTTCTTCTTCTCTTTCTCCTCCTTCTTCTAATCCTTCTTTTTGCTCATTACATTTTTTTTTCTATTACCAGACAGGTTAAAAAAGAAAAGGAGTTTCCCTTCACAAAATTATTGTAAAAACATTTAAAAAAAAAACAAAAAACATGTTTTTAAAAACATGGTGCATTTTTATTATTTTACTTCAGGAAATGTTAATAAAATAAATTACACTCAGTCAGTATTTAATTTTTTAGCTCTCTTGGAAATATCCATTCATCCTTTCAAATGTTTTGGCTACAAATCAAAAGTATTTTTCTCTCCCCTCATTTGAGCCCACACAGTTTTTTCTCAGAGACTGGACTGGAAAATCACCACTCACTGATTGCTACTTTGGGCAGCATGAATCCAGATAGCTTCCCAGAAATTCCATCACACACAGCGGACAAAGGGTATCCCAAAACCTCCAGGTATGACCAGAGGCAATCGGTCATGTCTAAGTGAGGGCAGCGCTGTGGAATCAGAACAGTGAGAATTGTGTCTGTGGATGACAGCCTGTGTCTGCTCAACTCTGCCACTCTGCAATCTCACCTGTGAGTGTTTGGCTGGGTCAGGCTTCTCTGTGCCTCAGCAGGGAAGTTTTATCCCTTTGAACTGGGTGGGGTCTCAAGGATGGGATGCTGGTCTAGGATCAGAATCCATTCATCTCACCAGAACTTCACTGAGATCACACTGAGGGTTGGGACAAGGGATTGGGGCTGGGTCTTTCACAAGGAAGACAATGTCCAGGGCTCTCCACCACTGTCCATGCCAGCCCACAGGAGTGTCCATTCCCCGAGAGAGAAGACGAGGGCACTTTCATCCCATGGAGGACGGTAGAGCTTTAAAGGAAGTTGGAGCTGGGTTTTGAGCCAGCTCTGCCACATAAACATTGGAGGCTTTGAGAAACGTTCTTAGTTTCTCTGTCACGAAGTTATCTTTTGTAAAATGATGGTGATATCAAGAGCAAACACTTCCATAGGTGTTGGGAGTCTCCAGATGGTACAATCGGTAAGGGCAACACCCTTGATTGTACACAAAAGTTGCAAGTGTAAGTCCATCTAAAAGGGCCTTGATTTAAAAAACAAAAAAAAGTTTAGCAATCAACGTCCCCCCAAATCAGTCCTTGAAAGCCCAGTGGAGCACTGTTTCACTCGAGGACACATGAGTCCGTCAGTGTGAGTTGGAACAGACCACCGCTGGGCAACCGCATGCCAGACACTGGTCGAGACACATTAGGTGTGATAACTCTCATGCCAAATTACCGCCAATGAGGCAGAGACCCTCGTTAGCCCATTTTACAGATAGGCACAGAGAGCAACCTGCCAAAGGTCAAAGGGCAAATGATTGGTAAAGCCGGGGTTTGAGCATCCCTGGTCTGGCTTTAGCATCAAGGCCCCTAACCTCTAATTGACACTAACTCTCAACCTGGCTAACCTCGCAGGCCTCTTAGGAATTAAATATGAGAGTCATGTAATAGGCATGCATGACGTCTGCTAAAAAGAGCCCTGGCAGCATCTTCATGAACTGGGCTGCTAACAGGGTCAGCAGTTCAACACACCAGCCACTTCTCAGGAGAAAGATGGGGTTTCCTACCCCTGTAAAGAGTTACAGTGCTTTAATGTCCCATTCCTCTTGTATACAAACCGTGTGTGTGGTGTGTATGTGTGTGTGTGTGTGTGTGTATACATATATATGAGTTACAGTCTTGGAAACCCACAGGGGCAATTCTACTATGACCTCTCAGGTTGTCCTAAGTCAGAAATGGTTCGATGGAAGTGTGTTTGGGTTTGGGTAGGCCTGTCATGTAATAACAGTATGTCATACACAGCCTATGAATATAGGAATGAGACGAACATATGGGGGGTCTGCAATATGGCACCTCGGCACAGCCCAGGATCCCACGGAGATAAATACTGGTGTTGCCAAGAAAGGCTAATGGTGCATCCAGCATTACAAGAGCATGCCTACCCTCTGACTTCTTTGTTAGGGACCGTCCTCCACAGCCCACGAGCCTGTGCTAATTTTAAGTAGTCTCCCCAAACCATGTTGGGTTGGGTCTGGTTCTCCCTAAGAAAATCAAGACCATGCAGCATGGACTCTTGGAGGGTTTGACTTGTCACCCAAAGGATACCACAGCCAAGCAGCAATAGGGCTCTGGTCCAGCCACAGCCCCCAGGCCTGAAGGCTAGTGGCTACAGGTAGGCTCTGGGAGATACTAAAGACACCCAGTGATGACGTGTCAGAGACAGATGTCCACTGAGGCAAGAATGAGCAGCTCACAAAGGCCGGGTTGCGGAGCTCAGTAAGAGTTCTAAGGGATGTGGGCCTCTCTGATGCAACTCCCTTGTCTCTGTGCCTCACATGGGGCCATTATCACCAGGGAAGCCCGAAGCCAGGTGCCCTGGTCATTTCAGCACACCTCATCTTGCTGCCATCCTCAGTGCTTTATGGTAGCTGTTTAGATAGAAGACTTAGCTGTGACTCACTTGCCTGAGTCAGGTGGTAGGAAAAAAACCAAACAAAACCTCACTATCATCAAAAAGCCACAAGCACCGACATTTATAGGCATGATCACCTTCCAGGCCTCCTTCCTGGGCTCAGAGCACCAATAGAGTCACTGAATGCAAAGAACAATTAGTCCTGCCAGATGGGGGATGTATCGGATGCTCTCTCCCAGGGCATAACCAATTAAAGCCTGGGTTTTAAAACGCTGATGGATTCGCTCAAAGGAGCAAACTCCAGGCTGCAGCGGCTCTTCCTGCTGAGCCATTTCTCTGCAATGTCCCCAAGCAGATCTAAAACCCCTAGATGAATTTGATTTTCCTGTGGCCACGCACCGTCCGCTGAAAATCTCCATGCTTCCAAGCACCCTCCGGACATCTCTGCGGATGCATGTTCATCTAACCTTTCAGCACAATTTCACTTTCACCTTTTACCCCCCCCCCCCCCCAAATCTGGGCTGTGTGAAGACTCGAGAGCAAAGTGTTAGGCTGGCATGTGGATGGATGGAACCCTGCCAGCTGGCACGGGGGACGTCACAGCCACAGCAGCGTGGACAGGGTCTTGGGGGCAGCTTCCCCACTCTGCACACAAGACAACCTCATGGGGCATCGGCAGCCAGCCTGGGCCTGAGGAACAAAGCCTGCCCGCACCAGGCGAGCCAGATCACAGGAACCAGTCCTGAAACATTCATCACCCAGAGAAGGAAGGAGCACCTGTGATCCACTTAGCAGTGACTCTGGATTTGATTTTTAAATTCTAAAATGAGGAATGGGGGAATGCTGCTTTCTTGACCCAATCTGAATTAATGAGTTAAAAAAAAAAGTTATTAGGGTGGAAGAAAATCACTCCAAATTGTCTCCTTCTTTGTTCCCTGCAAAGCTGAGCTCACACTCACAACCTCTCCATAGCACCATTACCCACCTCCATGACCTCACCCAGCCACAGAGCAGGGGAACCCCACCGCCTTGCCAAGCCACAGAGGAGGGGAACACCAAGACCTCACCCAGTCACAGAGCCACAGAGCTGGGGAGCTCTTGTCCCAGCTGTCCTTCTTCCTCGGACATCTCCAGCACACATCTCTCTCCAGAGTCACTGCCTCCTGCATTTTTCACTCTGTGGAAGATCATGCACCCCCAGTTCCTCTCCCCTCTGTGAGGACCCATATTCCCTGTAACTGACGTTTCAGTTTGGGGAGCTGAAGCCAGTCCACGGTGCCATTACACAATGTCAGTGGACGAACAGATGATGTTCTTACTGAAAGGGAAGCATTTAATCTGACAACCACAACTGTGATCACTGGTGAGTGTCACAATCAGAAACCAAATTCAAAAATGCACTCACATGCCTGTTCGAACATATGAATGGAGCAGGCCTATCCGGACTCTTCAAGAGCCTCTTGGCTTTGCCTAGGGAAGTGGGAGGAGAGTGTCAACAGATCCTACAACTGGGATATATATATATATATATATCCCTACCCCTGTAAAGAGTTACAGTGCTTTAATGTCCCATTCCTCTTGTATACAAACCGTGTGTGTGGTGTGTATGTGTGTGTGTGTGTGTACATATATATATATATATATGGTTGACATTAGAGGAATCTTGGCTAAAAGCAGAGAATACAAAAAAGATGTCTATTTTCTCTTTAAGGACTTTACAAAGGAATTTGTGTGGATCATAACAATATGTTTTTGTACCATATATATGATAAAGCTCAACAGATATGAAATATGAAAGCATTAGAAATTTTACCAACTTGATGTTCTGGGCTGAGGGACTAGGCTTGGGTGTTGGGACCATAGACTTCCAGCTTTGATTCCTAATGTCCGTCCAACAAAATAAGGTGGAGCGCATCATCCCCCAAAGGTGTATAAGAACACGAGGCTAAACTAAATCATACCTGTGTCCTCCTGGAAGTCTTCTGTGAAGCTTGTTCTGACTGTTGACTGTCATCAAGCTGGCTCTGGGGACCTCATGGGGACCTCGCATATAACAGAACAAACCCTTGCCTGGTTGCAGCATCCTCTGAATGTTGGAGTCCACTGTTAGGGCCTTGGTTAGTGCCTCTGACTCTGCTAGGATTTAAAATATGAATGGGGCATCAATAGGTTCATGGGGGAAATTCCATTATCTTTTAATTAATGTGTTCAATGAACTCCAACCAACAGCCTAGCTTCTAGGATCAGAGTCACGTGTAAGTCCCCACAGTGTGAGAGACTGGCAGATGGTAGTGGTCTAGTGAAAACCAAACTCCTAATAAGGTTAGAAAAGAACCCATTTCTGTGCCTGGATCTAGATTCACAGCAGCTCAAACAATATTTGCTCTGCCTGAACCCATTTGATAAAAAATTGCTCTTATGAGAGTGGGAGTAGGGTGGGGGAAGAGGAACTTATACCCAGGGCTCAAGTGGGAAATGTTTTGGAAATGATGATGGCAACATATATACAAATATGTTTGAGATAATTCATGCATGGAATGTGATAAGAGCTGTTAGAGCCTCCAGTGAAATGATTTTAAAAATTGCTCTCACTAGTTCCTGACAGACCCGTGGCATAGACTGAACATTATATCAACATGTAAGCCAACCCCATAAGACAAACATACAGCAGGGAGGTAGCCCCAAAGTCTGACTATGTTCATGATGAATGTGACTCTTCCACAGAGGATTTGGCACCCAACACTCACCAGACAAATTCAACATTTAGAGAGGAATGTCCACAGTCCACACATGAACAAACATCAAGTCAGAGATTTAAGGAACCTATAAAACCAACATTGTCAGCTCTCTAGGGGAACATTCTCCACGCTTAAGCAGCCATAGTTATTTGTTCATTGGAGCAAAAGTATATCAGCAGAATCAGAAGTGTTGTCACAAGAGTATCCATCAAAGTAGAAACACATAGAAAATTCCAGAAACCAAGTAGCAGCTCTTAGATACAAAGAAACAGGGTCCAAAAGCTCTAAAGCAAAGACTAGACAGCAAAAATCTGAGAATTTTGCAGGAATAAGTCTTAAAAGTTCTTGTGGTGTCCAGAACGGGGCCATCCACACTACATAACCGGCCCCCGCCCCAATTAAAACAAGTCCATGAGAGCCAAAATATTATTGTGAGTCTATCCCACCTGAATTGTAAGACATCCGAAGACTAGATTTGACTCACTGAACACTAATCACGGACGGCCTGATGAGCTGTTGGAGGACATCAAGAAGATCACCCATGAAGCAAGAAAGAGGTTATTAACAAGACAGGAAAGAAAGGAAATGGCCGAGTGGATGTCAGATGAGTCTTTGAAATCTACTCGTAATCGTCGATCAACTAAGGCAAATGGGAGAAACAATGAAGTCACAGAGGAGAACAGACATTCTCAAAGGGAAGCACAAGCAAACAAAGGAAAGTTTTATGATGACGCATTCAAAGATGTAAAGTTAGCAAACCGAAAAGGAAGAAAGTCTTAAACTGAAAGAACTCATGAAAATACTTAAGCCTCAAGTTGCAACATTGAAAGACTCTATGGGTAAAATAGTGAATGATGAAAAGGTGAAAAGAATGGAGAGTCACTGTCCCAAAGAACGATCAACAGTCAACCATTTCAAGAAATAGCATATGGGCACGAACCAATGATACTGAAGGAAGGAGTTTAAGTTGCCGTGAAAGCATTAGCCAAAATCACCCACTGTGAGATTTCAATAACCTTATGAAGAACTAGAAGCCCTCTCTGGTCTATGCTAGGAAAACTGGGGAACAACTACTGGCCGATTAACAGGAGGATGTCCATATTTTTACCCATCCCAAAGAAAAATGACTCAACAGAATGATCAAATTATAGGACAAAAACATTAATACCATACACGAGTAAAATTTTGCTGAAGGTCATCAAACAAAAGTTACAACAGTCCATTGACAGGGAGCTGACAGAGATTCAGGCTGGATTCAGAAGATGTGAAAGAAGGGGTATCATGACTGACATGAGAGGAATCTTGGCTAAAAACAGAGAATACAAAAAAGATGCCTATTTTCTTTTTTAATGACTTTACAAGGGAATTTGTGTGGATCATAACAAACTTTAGATAACCTAGAGAATAAATAAAAATTTCAGAATGCTTTGTTGTGCTCATGCAGAACATGTTCATGTATACATGAACATGATACATGAACCAAGAGACAGTCATGTCAACAGAACAAGGGCATATAAAAGGAGTGTGATGGATGGGGTTGTATCCTCTCACCATACTTATTCCATTTCTTTGCTGTGCAAATAATCAGAGAAGCTGCATTTCTATGAAAAACAATGTGGCATCGGGTTAAAAGGAAGTCTTACTAACAACCTGCAGCATGTAGATGATACAATGTAGCTTGCTGAAAGTGAGGACTTGACGCACTTCCTGATGAATATAGAGATTGCAACCTTCAACTTGTAGGGATTACAACTCAATGCAAAGGAAACCAAAGTCCTCACAACTGAGCCAATCATCATGCTAGATGGGAGGGGGGAGGCTGAAATTGTCAAGGATTCTGTCTCGCTTGGATCCACCATCAATGCTCATCAGTCAAGAGATCAAATGCCCCAATGCATGGGGTAAATCTGCTGCACTGGACCTCTAACGTGTTCGAAATCAAGGAGGCTACTTTCACGACTAAGGTGCACCTGACTCAAGACAGGGTATTTTCAATCGTCTCCTATGCATTTGAAAGTTGGACACTGAACAAGGAAGATCCAAGAAGAATCAATGCATTTGAGCATTTGACTTATGATACTGGAAAAGAATATTGGAAGTGCAAAAAAAAAACTGCCAAAAGAGCACATGAAACCATCTTGGAAGAGACACTGCCAGAATGCTTCTTAGAGACAAGCAACGTGAGATTTCCTCTTACATACTTTGGACATGTTGTCAGGAGCGATTAGTCCCCGGAGGAAGGGTTCATGCTCGGTAAAGTCGGGGAACAGAGAAAAAGAAGAATGCCCCCAAAAAGATAGGTTGACACAATGGCCCCAATAATGGGCTCAGACATCAAGTCCATTTTGAGGATGGTGCAGGACTGAGCAGCACTTTGTTCTGTTATACTTGGGGGTCACTGGGTCAGAACCGACTTGATGTCATCCCACAGGTTATATGTGGCCTAATAGAGGCTCCCAGAGGTTTATTAGTAGGCACTTCTGTTGGATCAGGCCAGAATAGACAAGGAGATGTGGGAAACAGAGAACGGGAGGAGAGTGTATACAAATGAATCCTTTATTCTCATATCTTGAGAAGCCTGGCAGGCTGCACTTTCTGGGAAGCCCTCCTTCTTGTGAGCTGGAGAGAGTGACAATCACATTCTCATAATTAATAGTTTCCTCACTATTTCCTCCCATTATAGTGCTGCCTAAAAGTTACCTCTTCCGAGCTCATGGCTGATTGCTGTCTAGCCAGCAACTTTAACTGTAGGAGCAGACAGGTGCTATTGCTCTGAAGACAACCACCCCCTCTTACCTGCCCCAGGCGCTGGTGTTAGGTTACTCCGCCAATGAGCTCAGGGGCTTTTTAGGGCTAAGGCACAGGCCACTTTGTTATGTATGGGGTTATTTGTAATTAGGAGGGCTTGCATGCCTCTGAAGTATATAAGCCTCTGTTGGAAACATATTCTCTCACTCTGTGTGAACCTGGCTCCTGAGTCGTGTCTGCTGAGGTGAGCCCTTGCATGCTCTGTCTTGTCTGAGATCTCATTAATTTGCTCCTCAATCACACAGCCACCACTTGGACTCACTCATTTGTGCAGGTTGATGTCACAGGGAGGCACTGCTCTGGCAATGAAACCAGTGCATGATGCCACCCAACTCATTCTCCCGCACCTCCATTGGAGTCTGTTCCAGACACTACACCAAGAGAACCACGTCCGTCCTTTCATGACACCTTAGCCTAGCTACCTGGTATGTACTATCAGAATCTGTGCTTCACAGCTGAGGCAATTGAGGGGCAGGAAGGTCAAGAAGTTTATCTGAGGACACAGAGCAAGGAACCTGAGCTAGAGGCT
The DNA here is from genome assembly GCA_004026705.1 of Nesogale talazaci. Classification (NCBI taxonomy): domain Eukaryota; kingdom Metazoa; phylum Chordata; class Mammalia; order Afrosoricida; family Tenrecidae; genus Nesogale; species Nesogale talazaci. Next base: position 3,436 of record PVJH01018331.1, on the reverse strand, counting down.
TCCTGTAGTTTGATTGAATAAATGAATGAACAAATACAGCAAAAAGCCTTTGTAGTCATGGCTGTGCATAATTTAAGGGGTTAATTTTGAATATAGTAATAGCCTACTGATGGTCTATTGATGAAGAGTGTGCATTAGCAGAAAGTCACCCTCGGTTTGGAAAACATGAGGTCAGGCACTTGATTCACCAGTTACCAAGAACCTGGGATTTCCCTATCCATCAGCAATGCTCCAGACACTGCTGGACTGGCAAACGGGATCCAGTTCTGGGGTGTGTCAGCTGTTGCTGAGTTGAGATGAGCCCAGCCTCTGGGTTTGGCACAAGCCCAAAGTTAAGTGTACCCAGCAGTAGATTGCTATCAACTTCAATAATGGAGAACTCTAGAAACCTAAAACAGAAAACCACCTGCATGTTGCAGGAAAGGGTTCCTCTTCATCAATTCTATTTCTCTCTAGAATGGACAACTCACTACCCCTCAGTGGATTCTACTGGACACGGTAAAGGAGTGGATGAAGAGTCACTATAAAAGGCTGGGGATAAGGGAAGGCGAGACCAAGAAGGAGGGACAGCTCTGCATAACTCAGTTTTCTGATAATGATCTGAGAATGTCCTGCACCCTTCCACCTCTCAGACACCACTGCTCCCACAGCCGTAAGTCTAAGCCCTCACCATTCCTGGCAGGACCTATGTTGTAGCGTCCTAGCTAAACCAACCACTTCTATGCCAGTCCCTTTGCTCCCTGCTATCCATCAGTGTGGCATGCCTCCACTCACAACTCACAGTTGATCTCCCATCTCACTTAACCTAGCATCTCAGTGCTTCCCCCTGGTTTGCAAAGACCTCATTCTCCTGCTATGCTCACTCTTCATCTCACTCAGTCTGCTCCAGTCACCCTGGCATTCCTTCCATCAGACTCACCGCTACCTCAGGACCTTTGCACGAGCTATGTCTTCAGTAAGGGTTGCTGTCACAGCAGTAGCATTCAAATCTCAGTCTTGTTGTTGTCTGTGGGCATGTCCTTCTCAGTGTTAGCACCTTCAACCTCCCCTTTGCTGGTCAGTCATTATCACTGCAGCTTTGTGCTCTGTTTGTCTGGATGGTTGCCACCATTTCCCATGATCCCACTTATTGTGTATGGTCTCCTCCTCAGGACAGACACGCACTAGAGTATAAAATCCATGAAAGCAAGGGTTTGGACTGTTGGACGTGTGCCTCCACCATCTGCAGCATTGCTCAGCACAGAGTAGTGATGAACATATGATGCTGGGTAGAAGATTACTCAAAGAGTTCTTGAATGGGTTCAATGCAAGAGTTACCGATCAAAAGATTTCCAAAAGAATTAGTACATTGCAAGCCCTGAAAACAAAACAAAAAGATACAACTCTCCTCTCTCCTAGAATCAGAACAAGTTTAGTGGTTTGCTTAAAAAGCTTTTGAAGACTTTAAAAAAAAATCTTAGCTATAATTTCATTTTTAAAACATTTCTGGCTAATCTTTTGGGGGTAGGGATAAGGTTCTATTTGATTTTGATATCTGGATTGGAATTCTACAATTTTTCTCTTTGTTTTTTATAACTCATGCCATTAGGCATCACCTCTGATTTTCAGTTTTGTTTTAAAATGGACAACCTAAACTCATAAATGGAGAGAAACGTGAATGCACTCAGCCGAGTAAAGCATTCTTCTAGACATGTGTGTTAGTAGTCTGGGTTGACTAGGGAAACAAATTCATAGACAGGCATGTATATAAGAAAGAGATCTACATAAAGAGTAACTGTATATTAAGAAAACATCCCAGCCCAGTCCAGATCAAGTCCATAAATTCTGCTATTAACCATATGTCCAATACCAGTGGGTGGAAAGTCTTGTGGATCCAGTGGCTACAGAAGTATCTCAGAGTTGGTGTGCTTCTCCAGGTGGCTCTGATTGCATCAGCACAGCTCCATGTGTCTTGTCAGCAGAAAGACAATGCAGAGGAGTATGCCTGGCCTCCATCGAGCAATTTATCTACATGGCTCCTCCAAATGAGATCATCAACCTGCAACCTGATTGACAGGCTAAATAAACTCCATCCCTTCACTCTTAATAGTCTCAAGTTGATGCCAGATTATGTAGTTACCACAGGCAGTGAAGGAACTAAAAGACACATGGAAACAATCAGTCCCCTGAACTTGAACATGAGTCTCCACAGCCCTGAGACCAGAAGAACGAGATGGGTCTGGTTATCAGACTAAAACGAAGAAAACTCACCAAGTCCATTCCAATTCACATTGCCCCTGTGGGTTTCTCAGACTGCAAATATTTACAGGAATAAACCACTCCAAAATATGAAAATTCAAGCTCAGGACCCTGACTCAAGACACTTTAGTCCCTCCTCTGGTCTCTAAGCATTCCAATGAGTGAACTGCAAAAAGGCTATCATCACATATGCAGACATTCACTTTTATCACTGCCCCGCCTTCTTCTGGGTAAATGACTGAGGAAATAAGCCTTTCTGCCATTACTGAGCCTTTTGAACAGAGATTCCATAGAACCATTCTGTTTGAAGGGGGAAATGCAAAGCAGAATGCAACACGTTCACGGAATCCAGACTTTCTGGAGCCCTAGAGACCAGACGAACTCCCCACACTGTTGTTGAGATCATCTTCAAGTCGTACATCGGCAATGCCACTGAAGTCTTCTTTCAACTGAAAAACAAGTTAGCTTACTAGTTAAGGATGTTGGCCTGGAACGTGGTCCTCTTTTAAGAATTCACTCGATGGGATGCAATTGACAATAACAACTCAAAAGGCTTTGTAGGAGTCCCAGGGGAAGGAATGACATGAAAAGGAGACAGCATGAGAGAGGATGTCCAATGTATGTAGTCAAGGTGACCAGAGTGTGCGTGTAGAGCTGGCTGAGTCCATGCATGTTTGGCTAAGTATACACTCAACAGTAATTGGAAGAAGAGGAAGGAGGAGAAGATGATGAAGAAGAAGAAATAATAAAGCCATTTCCTTACTAGCCCTGGCTTCCCCCACTGGCCCTCATTCCTGCTTGCAGACTCTGACTGACCTCCATCACCTGTGGCTCAGCATGTCCAAACTTTGGAGAGATGCAACCTCGGGGGTATCATTTTTTGCTTCTCTATCTTGTTTTCCCGCAGGTCACCACCTGGTCTTCTTGGATGGCAAAACTCCTTCTTGTCTTGATCTCTCCTATTTATATGCCCCTCCCCACTCCCTCTGTCCACCTGAGTTTCTGTACCATGCCATCCCTGACCTCCAGAAACTCCAAACCTCTGTGTCACCCTCCACAAAGCACAGTCTACCACAGGGCCTGCACTCTGCCCCCTGTGTTTGAGACGGCTCCCACCACCACACCTTACTCTGCTGATCTCGCTCTAACCTGCTCCAGAGCTCTAGGAGTGGTCCCCAGAGAGATCCAGGTCGTGGCG
>PVJH01018330.1:0-45451 GCA_004026705.1 Nesogale talazaci | reverse complement strand
ATATGGAGTGATTATAGAACAATGTAAAATGTCAGGAACTGATTGGTCTTCTGCTCCCCCAACATGAGAAGCTGACTGCAGCTGAGCTGTGGCTTCCTCTGTCAAAGTGGTTCTTAACATGTACAAATAATAGGGTGAAATATGATTCATGAGCACTAGGCAGACACAATACGTTGTTTAGGAGACTGGCTTTGAAGACAGCATGATCTGAGAGCAGAAACCTGCCTTTGATGTAGTCTCATATAATATTTGTCACTTTTTGATTGGTTATATAGTGATTTCCAGGGTCACCTATCTCATGAGGTGTAACATGTTTTCATGACTGTTTTTTTGGAATGCATTGTATTCCACTGTGTGCATGTACTAGAGTTTCTTTAATTCATCTATTGATGGGCATTTGGGCAGTTTCTGGTTCCTTGCTATGGCGACCGGTGTTGCACTGCACAGGGGAGAACATCTATCTGTTCATGCCTCTTACTTTTTTGTAGCATATTCCAAGTCAAAGTAATGTTGGGTCATAAAGTATTTCTGTTCACAATTGTTTTAGGTGACACCATATCATTTTCCAATAGTGGTTGTACATAGTTACAAGGTCACAGACAGAGCATGAGACTTCCTAGCTCTTTTCACCCTCGATAGCATTTATTGTTCTTTGTTTGGGGTTTTTCTTCTTAAATAGAACTATCATTGTGGGTGAACGGTGATGTCTCATCACTACTTTGATTTGCATCTCTTGGATTGCCTGTGATTGTGGGCAGTTTTCATATGTTTGTTAGTCATTTGAGTGTCATTTTTTGGTGAAATATCTTGTTCATGTTTTTGACAAACTTTAATTGGATTATTTTTTCTTATGGAAGTGTTGCAGAATTCTATAGATTTTAGTATTAGTTCTTTGTCCATTATTTCATTGCTAAAGATGTTTTCCCTGGCTGTGTGCCTGGCTTTTCCCATTTTGATAAAGTCCTTTGATGTGCGTAAATATTTTCATTTAAGTAGGTCCTAATTATCTATTTTGTTCTTCACTGTTTGTGTTCCCTTTACTATATTTTGAAGTATGTATATTTCCTGCAATAAGGCCCTACATTTTATCTCAATTTTCTCATTGATGATGTCCGTGGTTCTAGGATTCACATATAGATCTTTGATTCACCTTGACTTCATTTTCATTCATGGAAGCTAGTGTGGGTTCTGAGATCCAAGTGTACTGAAGTGGTTATCCCTTTCCCATGGAATGTTTTTGATTTCCTGTTGAAAATAATTTGCCTGTCAATAGATGCACTTATTTCTGGGTTTTCTCTCCTCTTCCATTGGTCGATGTGTGTATCATTGTGCCTTTACAAGTGTGTTTTGACTACTGTAACTGTATAATAAGTTCTGAGGTCCAGTAATGTGAGGCTTCCTATTTTGTTCTTAATTTTAAGAGTTGATTATCCTAGGTCTCTTCCCTCTCCAATTAACATTTGTATTCCCTTTGTCCTTTTCTTTAAAGGCTTCTGCCTATTATTCTTGTATCTTGCTGTTTTGACAAATCCATCTGCTGTATTCAACAGTCCCTTGCGGAGTCCTTGGAGTTAGCTCTGTATGACGTCATATCTGCACAAAGGGAGGTTTCACTTTATCTTTGTTCAATTGCACTTTCTTGAGTTCTTAGTTGTCTAAGGGTTCTTCCCAAGACTCCCAACCCTGTGCTTGTCAATTTCCTCCTTTTCAGGGAAAATGCTTTCACTTTTTGCCCCATTGAGCATGAAAAGCCCCGTGGTGGAGGAGTTACAGAAAGAGAAGTTAGCAAAATTCCATCCCAGCGGTTTGAAACCACCAGCTATTCTGGGAGAGAACAAAGATGCTTTCTACTCCCATAAAAAGCCAGTCTCTGAAACCCATAGGGGCAGTTCTCCCCTGCCATGTAGAGTCGTCATAGGTCAGAATTGATGTGTTGGTAATGAGTTTGGTTTGTTTTCGAGCATGGTATTGTCTAATGGTGTTTTGTCAACAGCCTTTTTTATGTTGAGGACTTTCCTTTCCATTGATAATCTGTTTTCAACAGAAATGGGTTTGGATCTTGTCATATGCCTTTTTTGCATCGATTGCTAAAATTGTATGGATCTTATTCTTTATCGTATTTATGTAGTTGATTACATGGGTTGTCTTCTTACCGCATATTCCCCAAAATAAGACCTAGCAGGGTTTCTAAGCATTTGCCCAATATATGCCATACCCAGAAAATAAGACCTAGTGATAGACGTGGTTGCACAATGTATCTACACACCCCATGAATTTTGGTGCAGAGCAGTAACAAAAGACTGGCAGCCCTTCTCATCTGCCCCATTGTGACAACTGCTACCCCAGAGGTACCCTGAGAGGTGCGGGTAGCCACACCCACAATGTCAGGTCCCCTGCCAGGTTTCTGCCATCCTGTGCATGCTGCCAGTGGAGGCTTTGAGGGAAAAGTCCCCTCAATGAAAGGAGGTTTAGAACACTCTGCTTTAGGAATTATGTGTCCCCAGAGAGAAGAAGGACAACTGTGGCTGCCATGTGACTCGGCATTGTTGGCCTCTCTCCCCCAGCAAAAACCAGACATAGTCTGTGGGCCTCTCTCATCCCCATAAACAGCAGGGGATAGGGAAAAATTTCAGGAAGGAATTCGGGGTTTGGAGTTAGGATGATGTTCCAGAAGAAGCCGACTTAACTATATTTGAATAAATGTACCACACTTGAAAAAATAACACATCTCCTGAAAATAAGCCCGAAGGTGTCTTGATGAAAAGTAAACGTGAGACCTTGTCTTCTTTGGGAGGAAACACAGTAATTTTAGACCATTCTTGAATCTTTGGTATGAAACCCACTTGATCAAGTTGTTTTTGTTATTAGGTGTCACTGATATAGTTCTGACCCATAGTGATCATAAGCACCACAGAATTAGACACCGCCTGGCCTTACAGTTGCTGCTATGCTTGAACATATTGTTGTAGCTTCTGCATCAATCACCTCATGGAGGTCATTCTTATTTTTCAGTGCCCCTGTACTTTAACATGTTCTTACCCAGAGTCTTATCCAGATGTGCCCAAAGTGTGTGCAATGAAGTGTCACCATCATTGCTTCAAAGGAGCACTCAGGTGTCACTTCTACTCAGATAGATTGGCTTGTTCTTTTAGGAGTTCATGCATTTTCAAATTTCTTGTCCAATCCCGCAATTCACATATCCTGATGTTACTTCCCTCTTCCATATTGAAAGTCCTACTTACAATTGAAATTATGGTGGCTTGGGTCAAGCACACATTAGCCCTCAAAATAATACTCTTGCTTTTTAATATTCTGCAGCAGATCTGTCTAAAGTAACTCTCTTTTTAATCTCTTCTTTTTCTTTTTCTTTTTTTTAATAAATCACTTTACTGGGGGCTTTTACAACTCATCACAATTCATAAACACATCCATTGTATCAAGCACATTTGTACATATGTGCCATCATCATTCTTAAAACAATTGCTTTCAATTTGAGCCTTTGGTATCACTTCCTCATGTCGTCTATTCCCTCCCCCATGCTCCCTCCCCCCTCACAAACTCTTAATAATTTATAAGTTATCGTTTTTTCATGCTTTACATTTACTGATGTCTCCCATCACTGACTTTTCTGTTATTCATCCCTAGGAGGGCATTATATGTAGATCCTTGTCATCAGTTCCCCCTTTCTATCCAAAGGTCTCATGACTCTCCTGGTATTGCTACTCTCATTATTGGTTTGAGGGGTTTATCTGTCCTGGATTCCCTGTGTTGCAAGTTCTTATCTGTGCCATGGTCTTGTCCAGCCAGACTGATAAGGTAAAATTGGGGCTATCATAGTGTGAAGGAGGAAACAGTAAAGAACTAGAGGAAAGTTGTTTGCTGTCTGATGAAGTCCTATATCCTGACCCAAAGTCTTTGGCATTCCTCAGAAACTTCATTGCTTTGCTCTCCTTGATGTTGTATTGCATGCCTTAGTGTTTCACCCCAGAGTGGTGGGATCAGATCGGGCATAGTTCCCGCATTGTTTCCAGTGTTGTCCCTATTGTGTTATGGGTCAGTGAGGGATGTTGTCATGTCACATGATAGGGCTGGTCCCATGGTCCTCTCTGTTCATTGGTTACTCTGAGCAGGAATGTCATCCTTGGGGCTTGGTGGACCAGGATGTGCTCCACTCTGTCCTGCCCTGTGTGTTCTGATCATACATGCCTCTCTCCCAGATCTGTAGCTTCGGTACTGTTCTCTGTAGTGCAGTCTTCCTGGGCAGTCCACATAGCTGGGAATAAGGCCAGCCCCACAGACTTCTCCAATCAGGTATATTGTTGGAGTCTATTGATCAAGATTATGGTGAAAAATTTTACATCTATGTGTTGGAGGGATAATGGTCTATAATTTTCTGTATTTGTGTGTCTTTGCTTGATTTAGGTATCAAGGTTATGCTTGCTTCATAAATGAGTTGGGAGTGCATTGTCCCTCTCTATCGTCTAGAACAGTCTATGTGGAAATGACAGCTCTTCATTAACTGCTTGATAGAATTCCCCTGTGGATTCATCTGGTCCTGGGCTTTTCTTGGTTGGGACTTTCTTGATAATATTTTCTATTTATTCTTTTGTTATGGATCTGCACTAATTTGGGTAGATGATGTATTTCTAGGTATTTAACTATTTCTTCTGATTTATCAACCTTGTTCGAGTATCCTCTTTGATATTAATGTGCTATTATTATCCTTTTTATTTCATTTGCTTATGTTGTCACTGCTTTCATCTCTCATCCTATCTATCTGAATCTTCTTTTTTTCCCCCTCTGTTATATATTTGTCAGCAATTTCTAAATTTTCTTTATCCTTTCAAAGAACCAACTTTTTGTCCAGTTCATTTAGTTCTGCTTAAATCTTTATGATTTCTCTTCTTCTCTTGTTTTAAAGTTTATATTGGGGCTGAGCCCCAGTGGCGTAAGTGGTTGAGTGTGGGACTGCAGCCTGCAGGCTTGGCGGTTCAAATCCAGCGGCAGCTCTCAGGAGCGGCACTGGGTAGTGCCCATGACCACCAGAGTCAGTGATGCCCACAAAAAAAAAAGTTTATGTTGGTGCCCTTGTTTTGTTGTTGTTGTTGTTGCCCTTGTTCTATTGTAGAGGTGTTGTGTTAGGGTGTAGATTTTGGATTTGCCTTCTGTTTTCATGTGGGCACTGACTGCTATAAATTCCTAACTGCTAGCAGCTTTTTCTTATCCCCAAATTTGGTATGTTGCATTATTCTTGTTTGTTTAAAGGAACTTAAAATTTTTCTTTCTTATTTGATTTATTATCCAGCTGTTTTGAATTACTATGTTGTTCAGTCTCCATGTGTTTGTCTTTACGTTCCTGATTTTTCTACTGTTGACTTCCAGGTTCATAGTAGTGTGATCTGAGAAAATGGATAGTAGGACCTCATTAGTTTTAAATTTATTATGGCTTGCTTTGTAGTTAAACATACGGTCAGTTCTAGGGAATTTTCCATGTGCACTGATGAGGAATATATCCTGTGTTGTTGGTTGGGCTACTCTGTGTATGTCCAGGAGGTTGAGCTCCTCCACAGTGTTGTTAAACTCTCTTTCCTGAGGCACTACCTTTCTTTGACACCAGTCTCCTGCTATTATTTGCAAGCTATTTCCATCTTTCTTCAACAGTATAAGAATCTGATTGATGTATGTAGAGGGTCTTTCATTGGTGGCATATATGTGCATTATAGTTTAGGTCTTCTTGTTCTATTATTCCTTTAATCAATATGTAGTTTACATTCTTGTCTCTTATTAGGCTTTTATATTGGTTTATTTTATCAGAAATTATTATGGCTACATCTGCACTTTTATAGTGGACTTTCTACTCTTTTCATGGCTGGGTAAATTTTTCTTCCTTGTTAAATTTTAATCTACTTTTTTATCTTTGGTTGAAAATATAGAGATGAGCCTTGATTTATCATGTAGTCTGCTACTGTCTGGCTCTTGATTGATGCATTGGATCCACCCACCATCTGTGTTGTATTGGTATATTTGGGTTTGTTGCTATCATTTTTCTGTGTCTTTCATTTTTTCTTTCTGTATGCTTTTTGTGTGCCAGCTTTATTGGTGGCTTTGTTTCTCCTCTACTTCTCTGATATCTTGATTTCTGAGCTCATCGTGTTGGATTCGTAGTGATGGTTTCCTTTATGTATGATGTTCTCAGCTTTTGCTGCTGCTATTGATTCTGTGTCCAGAAGAGTACCATTAATAACTTTGCAATACAGTCTTGTTTTACAAATTTCTTTCATTTTTCCTTGTCTGGAAATATTTTTATTTCTTCCTCATATTTGAGGTATTCTTAGGTTGGATGTAAGACTTTTGGTTGGATGACCCTTTTTTTGGATTATTTAACATATGTCACTCACTTGTCATCTTGCCTGTAAAGTTTCTACTCAGAATTTTGAGCTCATCCTTATCTGTTTCTCTTTGGAGGTGTCTGTTATTTATTTCTAAGCTGCTCTTAGGATGTTCACCTTTTCATTGAGATTAGAGTCTTTTTTGACCCTGGAAATATTTTTCTTCACTTTTCAGAAGTTGAGTAAATTTTTTTCTATAATTGCTCAGACTATTTTTTCCCTGTGGAGTTTTTTCTTGCTTCTTTTTGCTTTGGATCATGATGTGATGCAGATTAGTTCTTTTGACAGTATCCCATGTCATTGTTAGCTTTCCTGTGGATTCCTTTGATCTTTAAAATTGTTTCATCAGATTTAGCTTGGGTAATTGTCTTTGAGCTCACTTATGCAATTTTCCTTTTCTTTCTTTTTTTTTTAGTTCTTCTTCCTTGTCATCTAATTCTGTTACCTTATCTCACTAATTTTTGTCATTCTGTTTGGAGTATGGTTTCCAGCGTTTCAAGTCTTTCAGCTATTCTCATGAGCATTCCCCATGCCTCCTGAAGTCATCTTAATATCATTAGTTTAAATTCTAACTATAATAGTTTCTGGGTTACATTTCAGAGTATTTTGGATGATTATCGAGTGTTGGAGTTTTTTCAATGTTTATTGTTGTGTGGATGCACTATGGTTTTTAGCTGTTTCTGCAGATATCGATGGTTTGGGTTACGGGGTGATGAAGAGGTAGTGGAGGTGTAAAGATATGGGATAGATGTCTAAAAGGAAATAACATACATAGAATAAGGAAGTGAAGAAATAGAGAGAGAACTGCAGAAGTTTGGAAAGTGAGTGGCAAGAGGCGATAGAAGTAAACTAAAGTGGGCTGAGCCCTGGTGACATAGTGGTTGTGTGCGGGACTGCAGCACAGGGTTGACAGTTCAAATCCAGCATCAGCTTTCCAGGAGCAAGCTGGGCTTCCTACTCCCACCAGGGCAGTGATGCCACAAAAAAAAGAAGCAAACTAAAGCAATTGTAGTAATAATCATAAGGGGCCATGTGGATAGGCCAAAATGTGTGTAAAATTATCAGAAAGATGTGTTTTATGAGTGGCAATAAAATTTAATAGATCCACTGGAGATATATTTCTCTAGGAAAAAGAGAGAGAGAAGAAAGGGATAATGGGTGGGAAAGAGAAAACTGTAAGCAAGATATTCAAACATAAGAGAATGTATGTGCAATTATATATAGCATAATTATGTATATTAAAAGATGAGGCAGTCTTAAAGAAGAGATGAAAGGAAAAAGACAGAAAAAACAAGAAGGATGCAAAAATTGAAGAAGAAAGAAAAAGACAAAAGAAAATTTTTTTCTGCAGGGAATAGCAGAAGGGAAAACTGAAACACAGGGACCTGGCTTGAGTTTGCATATGGATTGATGTTGTTTCACTGGAGTAACCTTGAGAGGGTCTGTATCTTTTGGTGAAGGGGGACAGATGCCTGGCTTGAAAAACAAAACAAAACTGATTGAGTTTTGTGGATGTGACTTGTCTTTGGCTAAATGGAAAGCATGCATATTTGCAGGAGGGCAGGCCCATGCAAGAAGAGGTAGGAAGAGTCAAAACAAAAAAACAAAAAAAAAAAGGAGGTAGAAAAAAATAAAATAAAACAAAGCAAAAATACAAGAATTGAAAAGCAAAGCATTAAACTGCATTTTGGGTGGGGATTTCTTATCCTGAGACAGGGTTGGTATGTTCATGCATCTGGCAGGGGAGGGAGGGGGGACTGCATTATGGAGGAGCAAGGGGAAAGAAGGAAACAAGAATGAAATATAAAGTTTGATGGGGAATTTGCCTTTTGAGAAGTGAGCTTGTCCTCACCAAGTTACTCACACAGTGGTCTGCTATCCACTTGGGGCTTCCAGAATTCAGCAAGGCACGAGGGGTGGCTGGGTGGATTGGACTGGAGTCAAAGAAGGATCAGCTTGGGCTAGGAGGGGATTTGGGCTGCTGGTTCATGATGATGGGGAGTCTGTAACAATTAGGAGGCATTACTAATCTCCTACTCTGAGATATGTGGCTGTCCTTAGCTTTTAAGCTGTTTTTCTGGCTCTCGGGTAGCTTAGGACTTTCCTCCTGTTGGGGTCTCTCTGCCAGTTGCTGAGGAAATCTTGTTGTACATGTTACAGGAGCTATATTCCCCAAGATAAATTATATTTTCTCCACCAAACTCTATGGATGTGAGGCTTTCAGGTAACTTTTTGACCTCCCATCCAAAATTTTTTCCTTGTAACACCAAGGATAGTTTCTTTCTTTATGATTAAAGAAATATTTCCACAAGAAAACGTGGAGCAGAATGCAAAATGATACCACTTTCTATAAGCAAAGGCATTCAAGGTTGACTATTTGGTAGCTCTTTCAGAGTCAAGAGACAAAGAAGATACCTTAATTAATAGATTTCTTGAGGGAGGTGAGGTTTGTATGCAACAGGAAATTATCTGAAAGGGGTATAGGATAGGGACATAAAGAAAGATTAGAGCTGGCCCTTTGTCTAAAGCCAGAGAATTAGCTAACGTAAAATGCATAGATACCATGAGAGCCACTATTACAAAAAGGAAGAGAAAATTGAGTTTATTACAGACTCACAAACACACTGTAACAGTCTGACAAGGAGAAAATTCAATATAGTTGGTGCCACAGGGGCCACTTTTGCTGCTAGAACCCTGGCAAGGGAAGGTGCCCGGGAGAGAGAGGGAGAGTCATAGGCTTCTCAGACAGAAAGGAGGGGTGAAAGGCAAGAGAGGGAGAGGAGACAAAGGAAGTTCCACACGCTATTTGGGGGATCATCTCTCACTGTTATAGACATGATGAACTCTAAGCATCTTTCTGGTTGGTGCAGATAAATCCTATGGTCTGGGCACCACTTTCATTGGGTAGGAAGATAGGTGGAATACTCTTTGTAAAGAGGAGAAATGTCTGCTGCTGACCTTAGCAATGCTGCCACTGGACCCTAGAATAATCAACATGTTTCTTAAGATCAAACCACTGGGAACAGGTGGACCAAATCCCAAACCCAGTTCTTCTTCAGTTACAAACCTATTATCATTTGGGAAGCATGTGCTTGGGCTCTTTACCGAGCAGCTTGGAGTCACAGGACTCACCATGCCATGTCCCAGCAAGGTAACGTCAGAAAAAATGTTGACTTTTATGAACCCTGCTGTTCTTAGCCTCAAGATACACTAATAGTAGTTTTGTATCAGGGGGTCACTATTAGTATCAAATAAGTTTTGTAGGCAAAAGCCTGGGATAGATTTATCAAATTGTCTTTGAAATAGTTTAAGCTGTTTTTATCTTCCTGATTATTGTTATCATTGTCACCTGTACTAGTTGTAATGGGGTTGTGGGACATGAGTAAAAGAACAAAAGTGTAGAAGAGTCTAGTCATCCAAAGCAGAAATTAAAGAATTGGCACGAATGCTAGCCTTCAATTCACAGAATTCACTATCGGAGAGATTCAAATGACAGTTGTCTGCTGTCCTTAAACCAGCTCAGACTCACCAGCAACCTTGTGCTTAACAGAACAAACTGTTGTCTACTATTGACATCTCCATGATCTACAATGCTTGAACCCGTGCATGAAGCAATCCATTTCTTCATTTATTATCGCTGACCTTCCATGTTATTTAGTATGATCACCTTTGCTTTCTTCCAAATAGTGTACCAAAGATCTTTCTTTATAAGATAAATGTAGCAGTTAGACGATTTTATGTCAGCTTAAAGAGGTATGAAAATGTAGGAGTGGGATTCAAGCTGTCACTCATGTCACAGGTTGATGTTGTCTCCTTGGGGATGTAACTATCTTATAACCAGGAAAAGTAAAAGTGGTTGGGTTTCTGGAGTGGTTTATACCTTGGTTCTTTACTTTGCATGCTGAAAGAATTCACACCGAAGCATATTTTGACATTCAAGGGGGTTTTTATGAAGGGATGGAAGCATTAAGTTTTATAATCTCAAAAGGGTACATGCTACTTCTGTAAAGCATGCCAAGCCACGCAGAAGTCATGAAGGGATTGATAACTGGGTACTATAAACCACGTGGAAAAGAAAATGCACATAAGCAGAGCTGGGGAGTCCCCACAATTCAAAAGGCAAAAAGTCCAAGCCCATGTGAGCTCACAGTAGGCCAGAGCGTCCCTGAGCAGCACATGTCTGCATACCTAACACACTAGAGCCCTTCTTGTTAGCATGCCCTTGAGTGAGGTCAGAGCAAAAGGAGACTGGTGATAGACCAAGAGGGAGTTCAAAGAGAGCATGCAGGGCATGTGTCCTGCCTTTATTCTATCCTGTCCCCTGGTGGGAAGACACAGTTGAAGGGATTGGCTGTCCTCATTGGCTGAATTCAGACCCATCTGTGTGATGTACCTGTGTTAATCTGGATACATTAGAGAACCAAATCCACAGAAACGCTTACGTATAAGACAGAGTTTTGTATAAAGGGAAAGTGCATATCAAGAAAACATCTCAACCCAGTGCTGTTCAAGCCCACAAGTCCAAAAATAACCCATATATCCAACAGCAATCTACAAAGTCCTCCTCAATCTCACAAAAAACACACCATGGCACCAACTGCAGGAGGAAAGTGGAACTGGGGAACATTTAAGTATCTCAGCACTGGCAGGGGTCTCCACTCGACTGCTCCAACACCCAGGGCTGCATCAGGGTAGGTCCATGTGGCTTCTTCTCACAGATGTCTCACAGGAAGTGAGCCTTGCAAGCTGAAGCAGGGAACTGACTCAGGCAGCTACACCCTGGTCCGACAAGAGATGCAAGCAAGAACTAGAAAGGAGAGGCTCATTGAGCCATTAATCTTGTCACCTTTCAATTAACCCCACATGTGTTTATTGGCCAGGTTGAGCCAATAAGATTTAACTATCTCAGTAACTAAGGTGAGTGTATCCAAGGTATTGGTTTTACCTGGCCCTAGGTGGTCCTAGTCTGTGCATGCTCAGCTCTGGATGCCTGGTTTCTTTCAAACCTCTTCTATGGGGGCTTTTGCAGATATGAGGAGACAACCCCATCTGTTCCTAAGTCTAGCTACTTAACAGAAACATATCTCTCTCTCTCTCTCTTCCTTTGAAGATAAATCAATGGACTAGTGCTGGACTCATGAACTTGAGTATGATTGGGGTGAGATGTATTTGTCATATATAATTACATCTTTTCTAAAATACGTTATTGGGAACTTATACAGATGTCATATTAGTCCACAGTTCAATAACATCAAGCAGTGTTGTACAACTACTACCACAATGAGTTTCCAGGCTGAGCTCCCGTGGCATAGTGGTTATGTGCGGGACTGCAACCCACTGGGTTGGCCATTGAAATGCAGCAGCAGCTCTCCAGGAGCAAGGCTGGGCCTCCTACTCCCACCGGAGGGCAGTGATGCCCCCCCCCCCAAAAAAAAACATAAACAAAAAACAAAAAGTAAAGTGACGACAATATGTTTCAAAACCATTTCCTTCATTTTGAATCCCTTGATATCAACTCTCTTTTACCACACTCTCCCTTCCCTATTGTAGTCCCCAAGACCCCTTATTCTACTCTAATGTCTCTATGGCTTCATTAATCCTGATTTCATATACTAAAAGCCAGGAAAAAAACATATAATGAAAATTCAAGAGGGCTATCCACAATGACAAAATAAAGATAAACCCCAATATGAAAGACAAGCAAACGAACAACAGAAAGAACATGTTGAAGACCAGATCAGACCCATTGTTTATCAGAGGGAGGATCAACTGACAAGGTTTTAACTATTCAAATCAGGTTTATCATTTTGATCTTTTATAGTCATCTCCCCAATACTCTTTTTGGTAACCAATTTATTACCATTATTTCATTATGTTGCCCCTCTTGTGCTTCCACTGTCTTCCTTTCATGTGTATATGCATGTCATTGGACTTGTTTCTCTAGCCAACCTGACCTAACACAGCAAGTTCATTCATTCTTTTAGTGGTTCCTTGTGTAATCAATATACTTCCTCTCCACTGTACTTGTACCAGTACTGTCTGTGACTCTTTTTAAATTTCCTAGCTCTCACAAACATGTGAGCTGATTGAAGAAACCTTGATTTTGGTCAGTTTTTCACTTTCATCATATGGGTTAATATTTAATATTTTAAAATTATTTTTATGAGGCAGTCAGAGATAAATGATTATATAAAGAACATATTTTAATTTATTGCAAATTCTGTAGAAGGCTTTGTCATATCTGTTGTATCATATTTCTTGATAAGGCCCTGTGAAATTGAATTCTTTCAAGAATTTAACACCAGGAAATTTTCTGTCATCTTCCAAACTGCACATTTATTTTAATCACACAATGAGATACATTATTTTACCTTTTCTCTTGGCTTCCAGGAAGGTCAGAACGATAAAAGCAATACTCACCCAGAGTCCTTGTGACCCAGGTGAATTAATCTCCACCCTTTTTACTATATTCTTTTTAAAAATCCCTTTTTTTTGTCTTTATTCTTACTGTCTAGTATATTTATTATAAGCAATTTAAAATAAATTTTAGGTGGAAAAGAAGTGTAAATTACAAATGAGTAAAAATAATTAAAAGCATGACCATCATGATTTATTCTAGAATTCATTAGATTTTTCTACTGAAATAAGGTCTAGGGCATCAGATGGTAGTTAATATTAATGTGTAGAAATGAAGGGTTCCGTTGTTGGTCTCCCTTTGCGTGATTTGTGACAGCAGCTCTTTATTCAAACTATTTTAAGAATTGAGCTCATATAATTAATGATTCATGTGAGCTAATCAAATAATAAACCCCAAATCCACAATGATTTCAATCTCTATTCAGGACACTAGGGAAAATAATCAGTGTTTGCTAAGGGAATGAGGGAACTTGGAAAGGAAATAAATGTTATTTTTAAAACGCCTTTGGATTATATTATATAACATGGGAATCTTGACAATTACTTCAAAAGTAATTGACAGCTTCCCTTAAAAATATGAGATCTCTTACTACTAATGAGGATTATGACATATTTTGAGATTTTAGCACAGAAAAAATAAAATGTTTCTTAATAGTTTGAAGAATGTTGCCTATGTGGTGGTCATCTAAAGTACAAATATTTAATCACTCTGGAGGGAGGCCGAGCTATTTAAATAAAAATAAAGATGGGGGAAACAGTTCATCTAGTGGAACAATAGACCTCATGTACATCAATCACCACATCTCTGAGACCTCAAGATCTAGATGGTACTTGGCTACCACTACTAACTGAAGTGATAACATTAGAAAGTGCTGGATAGTGAAAGAAGCACCATTATGTTCTACCCCAAATCATAAATTCAAGCAGACTTAGTGATCAGGTAGAGATTATTGGAACCACTGAGATTTTACCTCATAGTCATTCCTAAGTCTAGAACTGAACTCTCCCCTGTGACTCAATTTTCAGTCAAGCAGTAGGCAGGTTATGTGATCACAAAAACACTAGGGATATATACACACTTTGGAGGAATTAACCAGGATTTTTTAAAATTTTATTTATTTTTCTTATGTAGGAGAAGAAAACTACCACTCAATCTCACTGTAAGGTTGGTAGCCCTGAAAGCTCCTTTTTCAATGTAACATATGATGGATGTATTCCTGTTCTGACCAGAATAATCAACCAGTTTTTATCAAAAGAGAAGCATTTCCTGAGGAAACGGTCCAGTATTATGAAAGGAGAAGGGATGGGAATAGAAAATATGTACAGAATTGAGATTAAGTCTTGTACTTTGGGCTTGAGTTTGTTCACACACTCAGTGAAATTAAGCAAAATGTGTAGAAATTATAAAAATAGCAACCTGCCTTATGATATTGACCTATTTCACAATAAAAAGCATATTTGCATATCATGTCCTATTATTATCATAGCGCTTAGGATTTGTGATTCATAAGATGATTGCATAACAGTGAAAACCATGGTCTATCCAAATTGATACATATTTGATGGGACATAGCAATCCAAAACAAGCACTTATAACTAAGGAAGAGGTAAGTTGTGGAAGGACATCAAGGAAAACCTACAGGAAGAATGTGAACTGTCATTAAAGAGAAAAGAATGATCAAAATGGTTGTCAGAAGAGAGTTCAAAATTTGCTCTTGGATGTACAGTAACTGATGTGAATGGAAGAAAAAGGAAAATTGCTGAACAGAAGATTCAAAGGGCAGCTTGAGAAGAAAAAAGTATTATAAAAGAATATGCAAAGTTCCATGATGCTCACCGTCCTGACATAATCACTGAAGATAAAAGTGTTCATATGCAAAGGCGGAGAAGAAAGCTGATGGTGTCTGGCTATCAAAAGATATAGTGTCTGGGGTCTTAAAGACTTGAAGGTAAACAAGCGACCATCTATCTCAGAAGCATCAAAGTCCACATGGAAGAAACACACCAACCTGTGTGACCACGAGATGTCATATGTATCAGGAATCAGGCATCAAAGAACATAACATCATATCATTGTGGGATTGCTGAAGACAAATGTATGCATAAGCACATGTGGTGAAGAAATGCCATGGTGCTCGGCTATCAAAAGATATAGCATCTGGGGTCTTAAAAACTTGAAGATAAACAAGTAGCCATCTAGCTCAGAAGCAACAATGCCCACATGGAAGAAGCACACCAGTCTGTGTGATCACAAGATGTCAAAGGGATCAGGTATTGGGCATCAAGGAAATAAAATTTTATTATTGTAAATGAGGGGGAGTACAGATTGGGGACACAAAGTCCATCTGTAAGACACAGACTTCTCCTTACAGAGTGGTCACAGGGAGGAGACAAACTAGTTAGGGTGTAGTGTAGCAGTGTTGAAACCTACAACTTCCTCTAGTATTCTATGCTTCCTCCTTCCCACTATCATGATCCCAATACTACCTTACAAATCTGGCAAGATCAGAGGATGTACACTGCATGTACACTGGTACAGATAGGAACCTGAAACAGGGAATCCAGGACAGATGATCCCTTTAGGACCAGTGGTGACAGGGATGATACCGGGAGGGTGGAGAGAAGGTGTGGTAGAAAGGGGAAACCAATTATAAGGATCTATATATAACCTCCTCCCTCAGGTACAGACAATGGGGAAGTGGGTGAAGGAAGACATCGGGCAGTGTAAGAAATGACAAAGTAATAATAATTTATAAATTATCAAGGGTTTAGGAGGTGGGAAGAGTGGGGAGAGAGGGGGAAAACTGAGCCAATGCAAGGGCTTAGATAGAAAGCAAATGTCATGAGAATGATGAGGGCAATGGATGTACAGATGTGTTTGACACACAGTGGACTTATGTATGGATTGTGATAAAAGTTGCATGACCCCCAATAAAAGGATTTTGTTTAAAAAACAAAGTATACAAAGACCTGAAGTTAAAAACCCAAATGAAACTACACAATTGACTTTTCTCAAGCTAAGAGCACTGAAGAGAAAAAAACATGCCTTGAGGTGAAGAATTCTAGGGGCAAAATAATGAACGATGAAGAAGGGGTTAAAAGAAGAGGGAAGGAGTACAAATTATATATACTAATCATGGAAGGAATACACACACTTGCTATTTTTAGGGTAAGTTTTCTTGAGAAATAAAACCAGTGCTACTCATATATGTAGAAAAATAACTTTATTCCAAGAAATAATTTTGTATTAGAAAGCAGCCCAACCCAAGTGTGAAGCTAGTCAGGGTCCTCTTCAGACTTACAGTGCTGCCAATGGATGAACAGGAAGGTGAGGGGAGACGGGGCCGGGGGAGACACAAAATTACATACCAGAAGTTAAGACTAATCATGCTAGGAGGTCGTATATAAACCAGAACAAATGATATGGAAGGAAGAAATCCAAACTGTAACAAAAGCATGGATGAAAAATATTGCTAGAAGAATTGACAGGATGCACCTTGGAAGCTTCAAAACTCCAATATAATACTAGAAACTTGTCTAGGATTGCTCAGAAGTGACAAGAAATTTGGAGCACAGTAAACTGTGAAACAAATAGAAAAAGGTCCATATTTGGGGCCATTCTGAAGAAAAAAATGATCAAAGAGATTTTGGAAATCATTAAACAATTATATTAATGTTACATACACCTAAAATTTTCCAGAAGATGAATCAAAAGTTATTGCAGCAGTTCACCAACAGGGAGCTGCAAGAAATTCAAACTGAACTTAGAAGAGGATGTGGAACAAGTGGTATTGTTAGGTCTCTCAAGGAGAGATAAATCCTTTGGTCCTTGTCTTTGTACAAGAAAGAATTCATGCTGAAGCCTGGTTTGTGATTCAAGTGAATTTTATGAAAGAGATGTTTCAGGTTCACATAGCCACCCACAGGACTCCTCACCCCCATCCGCCTGCTTGCCAGGAAGCTGCTTGGGAAATTAAATCAGCTACGCACTCCTGCCTTTTCAGTCTTTCAGAGGCATGGTTGACAGCCCGGTTGACCTCATGGGCTGAACTGAATTCACCTGGCCTAAGTGGGCCAATCCAGGTTCAGCCTGGATCTCTGAGCATGTGCAATGTACCACCTCCTTCCTGGCCGATAACTTGAACCTCCGAGCATGCGCAATGGGCACTCCTGTCCCTGTGCTACACTACCTAACAGTATCATCATTATGGTCTTGTAGATCTTGGGATGAGAATGCATAATACCAGATACCAGGTAATACCTAGACAAAGGCAATCCACTGTGTGGATCACAATAAATTATGGATGACCTTGCAGCAGATAGGAAATCCAGAACATTTTATTGTATCCATATGCAATTTGTACCAGAGGCAATCATTTGAACAGAATAAGAGGCTAATACTTGGTTTAGAATAGGAAAAAGTACATGTTAAGGTTCTATCTATGGGATGTTGAGGAAAAGGATATAGCTCTTGGTGTCGTGAGTTGCATACTGAGCTGTTAACCGCAGTGTCAGTAGCTTGAAACCACTGTCCTTCTGCAGGAGAAGGACTGGAGTTTTCTATGTCCATGAAGAGTTACAGTCTCAGAAGGACACAAGGGCAGTTCTACAGAGTCATGAGTTTTTTTGAGTTATCCTGAGAAAATAATCTAGGGAACTGGACAATATGAAGAACTGGACAAAATGAAGAAGAACTGGACCGTATCAAGAAGAATATGGTATCTGTGTCTTAAACTGGGTTCTCCAGAGTAGTAAAATCAGTGAAACATACACACACATGCATAGATATATTCTTTGTATATGTATATATATTCAAAGAAATGGCTTATATTGTTGTAGAGATTGCCAAGTTTGTAGGCTGAAACTTCTTTTATCTCAAAAAGCTACTGAGGGTGATGCACCTGATATCAGGAGGTTAGATGCCAAACTTCTAGTTATAGGTAAATGAATACAAGATCACTAGGTTAGGTAGCAGAAAGGCTGGTGACTCTTTAAGTAGAATAAATAAGACAGAGTAAACTATCTGACTTTAAAAATGCAGCAGTTAAGTGATGAACTAGATACCGCATCTAGACCCAGCAAACAGCAAACAACCTTTTTCTCTATTCATTTATATTGAAAGTAGTCCATCCTGGCCCAGTCAAGTTACCATAAAATCTTAGCTAACACAATCTGTACTGGAGGAAGAGTCAGAAATAACCTTCAAAACACAAATGCTATCCCCACGCTTGATGAGAGTGAAGAGGACTTGAAATCCTTATGTATGAAAATCAAAGATGGAAACATTTAGCATAAATTATACTTCAACTGGAAGAAAACATAAGTACTCAAAACTGAATCCATGAGCAACACCATGATACGTGGGGAAGAGACAGTCAGTATCAAGAATTTCATTTTACTAGATGCACAATCAACACCAAGGGAAGCAGCAAAAAGCAATGAGAGGTCAAATGTCACAGGGTAAATCTACTGCAAAGTCTGCCTTATGGTGATCCTTTAAAAATGATTTAGAAAACAAACATGTTACTTTGAAGACTAAAATCTACCTAAACCAAACCATAGCATTTTTAGTTGCCGCCTATGCATGTGGAAACTGGACAATGAATAGGGAAGACTGAAAAGGGACAGATGTCTTTGCATGATGGCGATAATACTAAATGGATCTGGGAATCCAGAACAAATAAATCTATGTTTGAAAAAGGACTACTATGATGCTTAAAATTGAGGATGTACATTGGACATGTCACAAGGAGTGACCAGGCCCCGGGGAAACCCATCATGCTTTGTAAAGAACAGTGACAAAGAGGGAGATCCTCTATTAGATGGATGACACATGGAATCCAGAGGCAGTGTCGTTAAACAAAGAAACTATTGTGCAGAAGTCTTATGATAGGTGACCCTCAACAAAGTCCCTCTCAATGAACCACACCTTTATTTACTTTTACCTCTTGTTTTCCATGCCTCCCCACCCCCGGCAAGTCCCACCTTTAAAAAGATGCCATTTCTACTGGGTCTGATAGATATTTTTTACCTTTTGTATCATAAAATGGATCATTTTATGAATATACCTGTTAAATTTACACACTGCTTTGGTTTAAAAAAAAGCGCAAAACACAACAAAATCTCATTCTTTTCATTGTTTTGTTTTGTTTTCCATATAGTTTTCGAGAGCTTCCCATGCTGTGGTAGAGATCCAGTTTGTGACTTCTAAAGATCAGTACTTAATAGTGTGCACTCAAAATATATTTTTAAATATCTTTTCTACCTATTCTCAATAGCAGGCTACTTATCTCACTAAGGAAATGTCAGTTGTTTGCATGAGAATAATGGCTCTTGACAGAGTACAGCGGGAGGTCCAGCATGCCAGTGGGGAAAAAACAAGACCTGACTCTGGTATTTCTCACTTTCCACCTGTGATTATGTCACTACTCTAACTTGGAAGGATTTATCCACTATTTATTTTTAGCAGTGTTTCACACTAAATGTGAGACACCTCTGTGTATTTCTTTCTCTTATCCTGAGATGAAAGAGACCATCTGAGCATATTTTTCTGTTTTTAAGGAAGAATTCTCCAAATCCACCACATCTACCACTCAGTAGATATGATTATTTGTTGAATTTAATTCTGAGTTTGATTTTCTTTTTTTAAAGTCTAACTTGAGCATGGATTGAGGGTCCAGGCAAAACCAAATCTCTGACAACTTCCATCTTTTCTCTGTTTATCCCAGTGTCACTTATTGGTTCAGTTGTGAGGACCTGGGTTTTCTTCACATTGAGTTTTAACCACCAAGAGGGTATCTAAATAGGTTACAAGGGAACGTTGCTTAAAAAAAAAAAAGCCTATTCTCAATTCATTACAAAAAGACATAACTGGTGAGAAAAACACCTCAAATTTGTTTGACAGGATATATTTATTGTGAGTAGCCAAGTTTTGAAATGGACAGGGCCACCCAGATGTACTGAAACAGTGAAATCTGTTCAAGCAGGCCATTTCTAAGGTACTTTCTTAGAAAATGACATCGAATCTCAAGCAGTGGTTGAAGGTGCAATGCTTACAGAACTCATTAGTACCCCAGAGGACAGGTCAATGAACCCCTGTGTTTTTTCCAGTATTGTAACTGTATGAGCATAGAAAGCCTCATCTTCTCTCTCAGAGTAGTTTGTGGTATCCAACGGCTGATGTAATGATTAATAGTCCAGAGCATAGCCAGTACCCTCCTTACGAATTTGCATTGACTCCCTAGCAGTGAGTTTGGCTACAGATACAGAATCGCCTAGGAGCTCAGGTGCTGCTGTTGGCTAGCTTGCACTTTTTAATTTGTATTATTTTGCATGCATACGAAAACATCATCTAGCCAGAGGTTGAAGTTCCTCCTTCTTGAAGTTAGATACAGCGAGACCATTTCCCCATCAAATCCAATGTCTATGGCTGAACATCTCCACAGCTGCTGCCTGAATTATGTTTTGACCTATCACTGGTTCCAGGAAACCAGTTCTAGCAAGGGGAAAGAGAACCTATAAGGTAGGGTGGTCCAAATGGGTCACCCCAGTGCTAGGTACCCAGGAATCTGAATTTTAGGCAAACCAAAATGGTTTTGTCACCAGAAAAATATCTTTCCGCAATAGTAGAGATAAAGCAACTTTGTTGACAAGCATTAAACTGAATGTCATCCTTCACCAGGTGCGTTAGTCTAGGTAGACTAGAGGAACAAATTCAAGGACACACATATCGATATAAGGAAAGGGTTTATATACAAAAGGAATGTGACACTAAAAAGGCATCTCCACCCAGTCCAGTCCAAAGTCATAAGTCTGATATTAACCCATATGCCCAAAATCAGTCTACAAAGTCTCCTTCCGACTCAAGAAGTCACAGGTCAGTGGGTGCAGAATTCTGCCAGTGGCAGGGGTCTCCCCATGCCTCCTCGCTTCCAAGACTCAGGGTCCATCAACAGCATGCCGTTCCAGCTTCAGAGGTCTGGCTCCACCAGGGCAAAGCCGTGTAGTCTCTCTGCCGGCTCCTCCAGCTTCTCAGACGCTGCCATCTTGTCTCTTCCGTGACTCCTCGCCTCGGAGACTAACTCCCAACAGTTGGGGGAGGTAGCTTCTCATCTTCACGAGGGAAATATTGCAAAATTTTCCAGAAGCCTCAGAAGAAAGCCATGCCCACAAAGAGGCCTCATTGGCTACCCAATGGCTATCTCTAGAATAACAGGCTAGACTCCACCCCTACATCTCAATCATAAAATTAACAAAGCACATGACTGCCACACAAGGTATCCCCTAAAGACAGAAAGAAATCTTGTTCTTTATTCAACTGAGCAGATACAATTCAGTATAGGCCCATGTAAGATGAAATGTTTAATTTTCCAGAATTTTTTTTACGCCAGGCTATCTGAAGAGATCCTGCCTTTCTTTCAGGAAACCAGAAGTAGTGAAAGATCACCTAGCATTGCATTTGCAAAAAGTGCATCTTCTCCGAGAGGAGATCTTAAGTGTATACAATTTACACAATTTCAAAGAGACATGAAAAAATTTTGGCATGACAAGGTGATTTCATCAAAAGAACAAGTGAAGAGGGAAGCTTCTCTTTCTCTGGACAGAGAAAAGAAAAACTTTCTTTTCACGTCTATTTTGATATCGTTCTTGTCTAAATATATGAAAATTGGTGATAGGGAATTCTATGCATTTATTTTGTGTATCTCACCGCTCTTTCCCCCCTCCCATCAGACACATATTTTTTTGTAGCCGAGGCTGACTATAAAATTCATAGGACCCAGTTGAGTTAAAGGTTTTAAAATATAAAGCTCACGGTTTCATCTTTGGTTTCTTAACTATAGAATCCAATAGAAGACAGAGATCATAGTGAAATCTGAATAGCAAAATCAATGCACAGATTGCAAAAGGTAAAATTTCTGTTGCAAAAAAACCAAACAAAAACGATCAGTTTTACTGGTTGACTAGAGATTGATGGTATCCTTGAGAAGAAGGCCCTTAGTCATCTGTCACATTTCCACGTGAAATTACCCGTGGTCACATTTATAGATTAACAAGAGACAGGTCTATATTGTGAACAATACTGTAAGAGGGATGTTTACTTGGAAAAATAAGCCATTTTGAGAAAAATGCATTATTTTCCCAAAAGCTGTATTTAGAAGTCGGGAAGAAGTGAGCATGGGAATAGGAAACACAGAAGGATAGGAGGTGAGATAAAGGATGCTGCAATGTGGGAATAGCAGTAAAATGTTTATGTATTATTGCATGGAAAAGTGATATGCTCTATAAGCCTACATCGGATTCACAATAAAAAGGTAAAGTGCATAGAAATTATTGACACCAACTTTCTCAAAAACCAAAGCCACAGCCCTCAAGTCTATTCTGACTCACAGTAAGTTTATAGGACTTCATAGACCTGCCTCTGTGGGCTTCTGAGACGACTGTTTAGGGAGTGGAAGACCTCATCTTTTTTCAGAGTTGCTTTCTGAAGCACAGCCACGTTGCCACCAGGGCTCTGGCAGCACTTTTAGGTAACTATGAATTATAATCTTGTATCAGTGGTATACTTTGATTGATTATAAAAACACCTGCCTTCCTTTGAATTAATGATAACATCAAGATTTATACTTTAGAGCAATTTAATTTTAACAGATACAACTGAAAACAGTAATAGCTGCTATTGGCAAGTATGAGGTTGTGACTACTTTCTGACAATTTTTAGAAGGAAATTTTTGTTGAGGAAGCTTTGAATGGAGCTGGTAGAAGTACTTCATAGGCCAGGACACCATTGGGATACATGTTATACCACTTATAGAAGAGCAATTATCAGAAAGGTCCAAAGAAAAGGGCTTGAGATTTATTCTACATATTGCACCATACGTGTACAATGTGTAACAATGAAGCTATAAGCACATGAAATCTTCTCACTCTTTTTCCCACCTCAGTTTCTGTGAAAATTCTTTATAAAAATTAGCTTTAATGAGAGTTCCTTCTGTGTCTTTTAGGGTGATTATTTGAGGTGCAATGTGAAAGGGGATTTATATTTTTGCCATCTGCTCTGTTGTGGTTGACATTTGAAAGAATGCTTAGGATTTGAGTCCAAGTGCCCATAACACCAACTGATTTATTATGAGAAATTGGAATCAAAGTAATTGGAACTAAATGACATTCAAACAAAAATTACTACAAATTTAAATGTCAACTTATGGTAAATTTTAGCTAATATTCAAGAAATTTATAACTGTAGACTTCTACCAAAAAGTCACAAAGGGGGCAAAGGCAGTATCAGTACTAATGTTTTTGTATAGTAAGGTTAGAGTCATGCTTAAGAATTGTTGATGGGATTTTTCAAGACAGGTAACTAATTGAAATAAGAGAAAACTGTGACATAATTTGAGGTTAGCAGACCAGTTTATCTTGCTACCATATTAGTCATATCTTGTTAAATATAAATAAAGTGTTTTTTGATAAGCAAGTTGTTTTTACAACTGAATAACTATTATGCTGATAAGATTTTTTTTCCAGGGTGAACAGACACCATTTGCTTAAAGTGGTTTATAGACTCCTAAGACAAAGAGTGCAAGTATTCATTTCTTGTCTATTAGTCACATTTTCTCACTTATTTCCTCCAATCCATTCAGAATGACTCAATTTTGGAAATAATTATGTAGATAATCCTATAATATAAACACACACACACATACATGCAAGTTTCGCAGTGTCATAACCCAGCATCTATAAAACTGAGGAAGCATTTCAGGACAAGCAAGGGATTTACATATGATAGGTAGTTCAATGAGAGACTACTCCCCATAGTTAATGTATCACAATTGCACGTCCCCTTGAGTTTCTTTGCATTAGCTAGGGGACATCTTAAACATATTCAACATTTTTATTAATCTTATAGCTGTTAACTTTGTGATTAATCTGAAGTAAATTAAAGGGAAATAGAAAACAGACAGGTCAAAGAAATTGCCTGCATAAGTAAGTTATAAATGTTTAAAAGCACTGATCTGGATTAGAGCCAAAACTACAAGAAATAAATCAAATAGTCACTGGCATTTTCCCAGGCCTCAAACCTCAGGGAAAATGAATTAACAGCACTGTTCTAGGTGTCAGTCTGGCTTACTATTACTGTAGAATCTGCGGGCCTCCTGATGCCTCATCCTGCAAGCTTTTTATGTTTGTGTATAAACCAAGTTCTCCTAATTATTATACAGCACGCTACCCCAGTCTTAGAGATCTCACTGGTTATGTGTGCTAATGAGACTTTCTATTGCTTCTACAGTGGATGCCCAACTGGAGTGCTAATGCCACTGCAATGTTCTGTCTGTGCTTTCAAAGACATCCACTCTGTATCTTCTTGTGATCAGTGCCACTGCAGGATCCATACTGGTGGGCAGAGGCCTTTTATATCCCTGCTTTTATGTTCTTCTTAGCCTCATGGTGCCTGAACACGAAATGTATTAGTCAAAAAAACACTTGACTTTTATTCTTCTGATGTTTATATGTGCCTATGGTTGTCTGAACTGGGACAAATGCAAGTGTGATTATAATTGTCTTTCTTATTTTTTATGACTGCACACTCTTTTTGGATATTTTTTGCTACATCATTCTTCCCTTTTAGTTTGTTATATTCTAAAGCTGTCTTTCCTGCCTCAAGCAGACAGGAATCTGACAGAGTCAACCACTTGCTCTCAAACATGTTATATGTTACCTGAACCCTAAGAATAGAACCACAGTGTAAGTAGGACTAAAGAGGGTCTAAGAGCGGAGAAGACCTGGTGTTATAGGAGCTAAAGTGCTTAACTGCTAGCTACCTCCTGTTCTGCAGGAGAATGATGCCACAATCTGTTTCCATAATGTGTTAGTCTGGGTAAACTAGAGAAACAAATCCAAAGGCATGCATATGGATATAAGGAAAAGGTTTAGATCCAAGAGGAATAGGACATTGAGAAAGCATCCCAGCCCAGTCTAGTTCAAAGTCTTAAGTCCGGATATTAGGCCATATGCCTGATATCAGTCTATATAGCCTCCTTCCGACTCACGAAGTCACAGGCCAGTGGGTGCAGAGTCCCAGCGCTGGCAGGGGTCTCCCCATGGCACCTCACTTCCAGGTCTCCGGGTCCATCAATAGAATCCAGTGGTGGTAGAGGCACCTCAGCACTGCCAGGGGTCGCCACGTGGCTTCAGAGGTCTGGTTCCATCAGGGTAAGGCTGTGTGGCTTCTCCTCTGGCTCCTTCAGCACCTTGGGCACTGCGATCTTGTCTTGTCAGTAGTTCGTTGTCTCTGAGACTAACTTCCAACAACTGGGGAGATAGCTTCTCATGTCCATGAAGGAAATATCGCGAGATTTCCCAGAAGTCTCAGGAAAAAGCCAAGCCCACATGGAAGCCTCATTGGCTACTCAATGGCTATCTCCAGACCAGGCTAGACTCTACCCCTACATCTCGATCATGAAATTAACATAAGCACATGACCAACACACATGACAATTCAAAGTCTTGAAAGTCCTAGGAGGTGTACCATTCTAATCTGTTATATATTCTAAACACCCATTGTAAAACTGCATGAAACATAATCATATTTATGTACATGTGTTAAACCTTTTAGGGGGTCTAATGAATTTTCTAGTTTCACACACAAGCACAAAAAACACAGAACAATTTCCCCCAGAAAACAAAACTCTGGTCCAACCTAGAAAACTTACAGT
This sequence comes from Nesogale talazaci, assembly GCA_004026705.1. NCBI lineage: Eukaryota > Metazoa > Chordata > Mammalia > Afrosoricida > Tenrecidae > Nesogale > Nesogale talazaci. The sequence continues at coordinate 19,935 of PVJH01018330.1, read as the reverse complement.
TTGATCATGAAGACTTGCCTCATGATTTTCACCTTACCAGTCTCTCTAATCCAAAATGCTTAGGTCATAAACTTGACCTAACATCAGCCATGTTGCTTTGGAAGCTCTGCTTTTCGTTTCTGTAGCCTGAGCCAGTGAATACATTATAGTTTCAACATGTGAGATGCTCAGAAGGTTCTGCCTTACCACTAGTTTATTTTTCTTCAGTAAGTCTAAGACATCTAGTTTGTTTTTCCAGTATGGTTTTCTTTGAGGATGGCAATGCACAATATTTCCTTTTTTATATTATAAATGAATACACTACCTTTATTAGATTATACACAGAACAGTTAATCTGCATTACAACAAGTGGTAAGTGTTCCTATATCTACAATCACTTCATTTGGTCTAAAAATCCCTATTTGCAACATGAAATACTTAAGTTCTTGGCCTTGAACATAATATATTTATATAAAATAGTGTTGGGTTTGTCTCCCTTAAAAAAAAACTTCCAGCTTAGTGTATTGCTCAAACCAAGGTCTCTAGTTAGTTTCTTGAAATGAAAGAGGAAAGAAATGAGAGCAGAAGAAAAGCTTACGCTGTCACATCCTCCTTACCCATTTTGTCATTTCCCCTCTATTAACTCTGTGCTAGGCTTGAGGAGAGGGCAGCCTCTTGAACTTTCATTTACATCCTGTGCTGAAGCTTTGACTCTAGTTTTAGCCTATTAAATTTATTGGCCCAACACCCTTTAAGCTATTGAAGACTCTCTGACTTACTGTGTTTGAGAGAAGACACTGTAGCCACAAAGCGCTTTGCTGTCTGCCATATTCCCCACGAATAAGGCATCTTATGTCTTTTTATCTGCAAAACAAACAAGCAAACAAAAAAGCAAATACTTTTTCAATAGAGTGTATAAGAAGAGAAATACAGCATAGACTCTAGAAATAGAGCTGCTCCAAAGATTAATTGTCTGACAGAATTAACTGAAGACTTTAAATTGGTGCAGATTTCCCTTTGCCTGCAATAGTCTCTGTACATTTTTTACTACAGAAGTCATCATAAGACTTGTTTTCTAGCCCTCTTAATAGTTCTTTTCTAAAAGAAATCCTGCAGTCTGGACAATTCATCTGTTTCTGAGTCTGGATACAAAATTGATAAAAAAAAAAAAAAAGAAAGAAAGAACAACAGGGTGGAGGGGTGGAGTAACACAACCGCAGTACAATGTTTCAACAGAATCCTACTTTGCTTTTGACAACGTTTAAGAATAACGGGTTATTACTGTTGAAGACCACTATCACTGGTACCTGTACCCTCAGTTCTCCAAAAAGCAAATCGGGAAATTATGGATTCTTCTGTCATGGTACATCTGCCTTTGTATTTTTTTTCCCATTACTAAGGAACATCAGTCTCCCTTTCTCAAATGGCTAGAGATGTCCAACAAGAGGCAGATGAGTCAACATTTATGGAAATGGGGCAAGCGGTTTGAAGCTTGACAATTTGACATATAAAAATTATCTGCTCTGTAACCCCTCATTTAATTTGCAATAATTTTTTAAAAAATGTATGCTTGACCCCATTGTTACCCCCACTCTGTCTATGCAAAGAGCGTCCTTTTTTTTTTTTTCCCAACGGAAGCTCTACTTTACTCACCAAGAAGTGGTCCCTCTTGCCTCTCTATCCAAAGTGCACGAGGCTGTCTTGACATCCTAGCTTCTAAGGGAAATTCGGACTGTGCTTCTTCCCAGACAAGTCACTTTCTTCCTCTTAACAGTTCTAGTTACTTCCAATATGTTTCATCAACACCATAATTCTAATGAAACAATTCCTCCTCAGTCTTCTGTCTTTGATGTCCAATTTTCACATGCGTGTAAGGAGACCGAAGATATCAAGATTTAAATAAGGGGCACCTTAGTCCTCAAAGTAACATGCTTGCTTTTCGACATGTCAAAGAGGTCTTCTGCAGCAGATGTACCTAACACAACGTGTCCTTTGAACTATCGATCGCTGCTTCCATTGTCATTGATTGTGGGTAGAAGCAAGATGAAATCCTTTGCAACTTCAATCTTTTCTCCGTTTCTTATGATTTTTACCTATTGGTCCAATTGTAAAGATTATGTTTTCCTTTTCATTGCCTTGTGATCCATATTAAAGACTGAAATCCCGGATCGTCATCAACAAGCACTCCAAGTCTTTCTCACTTTCTGTAAGCAATATTGTGTCATGTGCATATTGCAGATTGTTAATAAGCCTTCCTCCAATCCAGATGCCACATTCTTCTTCATATAATCCAGCTCTTCCGATGATTTGCTCAGCATAGAGATTGATAAAGTATGGTGAGGCGACTGAGCCTGGAAACACACCTTTCCTGATTTTAAATTTTGCAATATTTCTTTGTTCTCTTTTCATGTCTGCCTCTTGATTCAAGAGCAAGTTCTGCATGAACATAATGAAGTGTTCTGGAATTCTCATTCTTTTCAAAGCTATCATAGAGTGTTATGATTCACACAGTTGAAAGCCTTTTCATAGCCAATAAAACATATGCAAACATCTTTCTAGTATTCTCTCCTTTCAGTTAAGACCCAACGGACATCAGAAATGATATCCTTTGTTCTAAGTGCTCTTCAGAATAGTTCTCTGTCTATAATTGCTGGAACTTTTTGTAGGTGATTTTCAGCAGCATTTTACTTGCATGTGATGTGAATGTGTTTTATAATTTGAATATTTGTTGGGTTTCCTTTTTTTAGAATGAGTCCAAATATGAATTGCTACTGTCAGTTGGTCAAGTCGCCATCTTCAAAATTTTCTGGCATATATGAGTGAGTTCTTCCACACTCCACCAGCTTGTTGAAACATTTCAGTTGGTATTCCATCAATTCCTGAAGCTTGTTTTTGGTTGAGCCTTCAGTGTAACTCAGACTTCTTCCTTCAATATCTTTGACTGATCATATGCTATATTCTGGAATGGTGGAATATCAACTAATTCTTCTCAGTACAGTGGTTCAATTCTCTTTGTTCCATCTTTTCTTGGTCCATCCTGCATCATTCAGTATTTTTCCCATATAATCTTTCCATAACACAAGACAAACCTTTAAATTTTCTGAAGTTCTTTTAGTTTAAGACTACGTTAAGGGCTGAGTCCCGGTGGCGTAGTGGTTGTGCGCGGGACTGCGGTCCACTGGGATGGAGGATCAATTCCAGAAGTGGGGCTGGGCCTCCTACTCCCACCACCAGAGAGCAGTGATGCCCCCCCGCCCCCCCAAAAATACTACATTGAACATTTTCTTCATTTTTGGTTTTTTAAATGGTGCATTTCATTGCAATATTTGACGTGGTCGTGTTGAGCTGTTTTTTCAAATTTTCTCTTTAGTACTTTGACTTCATTATTTTTTCCATGTGTCTCATCTACTCTATTATTAAAAGGATATAGCAGAGTCTCTTCTAATACCTTCTTTGATCTTTTCTTTCTGTCCTATCTTTTAAATATATGAAGGTGCCCTTGCTATCATCCCACAGCTCTAGTCTTCTGTCATAGTGTTTAATGCAGCAAACCTACTTTTTAGATGTTTTTGAAATTCAAGTGAGATATTCTCAAGGTCATATTTTGACTCTAATGGTCTTTTCATTTTCCTCAGCTCCCACCTGAACTTACAATTGATAAATTAGTGCTCTCTTCCGCAGTCAGTTGGTAGCCTGCTGATATGGAGCTTTTCCATCATGGCTCTTACAGATAGTCAATTTGATTTCTGTGTATTTCATCTGCAGACATCTATGTGCAAAGATGCCTTTTGTGTTGTTGAAAAAAGGTATTTTTTATGAACAGTGGTTAGACTTGTAAAATTCTCTCATGTAATCTCCAACTTTGTTTCTATCACCAAGTCCTTGTTTTCTGTTGTTCTTTCTTCTCTGTTCCCCCTCTTTTGCATTCCAATCATTAATAATTTTCAGTAGATCTTGATTGCATGCTTGATTGATTTTAGACTGAAGATGTTGGGAGAATTGAGATTCTTTAATTTCTTCACTAACATTAGTGGTTATGCATAAATTTGAATACTAGCTTTATTAATTGAATTTCCTTGAAGGCATATGGGTATGACCATACCATAGATAGCATTTTTCTTTAAGATAGAGCTTGAAAGATCATGTTCATTGGTGAATGGAACACCATTCCTCTTTATTGTGTCATTTCCAGCAGAGTAAACAATATGACTTTCTGATTCAAAATTGTCAATTGTAATCCATTTCAGCTCACTAAAATGCATAGAATGTTGGTCTTTAATGCCTCCTGTTTAATTTTTGATGACTGTCAATTTTCCTAGATTCAAATTGCATAAATCTAATTACCAATTATTAACCAATGTGCGCAGCTATTTCTTCTCATGTTGAGTTGTACTCCATAAGCAATCACAATTTTGAACGCTTTACTCTCACAGTATTTCTCCATTCCTGTCATAATGGTCACCTCTACTCTGAGAAGCAGCTTGCTTTCAAGCCATATTTGGAGCACCTTATGACCTGATTGGCTCATTTTCAGACACAATTTAAGACATTTTTCTGTTTCTTATAGGAAGTTTTCAGTTCCTGACAATGTTTCAATTTGCTCTCTAAGGTTTTCCCTGCAAAATGCCTTCTGACCTGTGGGGGTCATCTGATAGTGCTCTGCTTCCATTCATCAGGCCTTCCGTTTGTGGCAATGTTTTGATGCTATACGAAAGGTTTTCAATGGATGATTCCTCAAAGTGGACAGCTGATTTTTGTCTTCATTTTCTGTTCTTAGGCTGGAAGCTCTGGTGAAACCTGTTCATTTTGGGTGATCTTGCTGGCATTTGAAGAACCAGTAACATGGCTTCCCGTATCTCAGTAACACACAGTCACCATTGCACAACAAACTGACTTATGAGTCATGGTACTTTATCATAGGTATAGTTATTTATCATAGCTTGCAGTTATATGCATAGTAGTATAAAAGCATATGCAGTTACATACTTTTTATACTTTTATGCTTTTTGGTTTGTCTTCTCCCTGTGTACGTGCAGAAGAGAAGGCACAGCAACACTTGGCTTCTCTGGCCAGTTTGATTGCTGGTGATTCTGAACTGTGTTTTAAACTTTATTTTTATGGCCCCTCTCTCAATTTTGCATACTGTGGTGGCTCGGGTGTTGCTGGAATTTATGTCAGCGGTATTTCCCAAGCAGAAGGGCCACCTAAGTTGGTTGTTAATGGAACTTCTACACTAAGAGAGAGTGGGAAGAAGGGGCTTATGATCGACCTGAAGCGTACCAGCAGAACATTATCTGAGAAAATGCTAGAAGATGAGCCTTCCAGTGTAAAAGACATTCAAAATAGGATTGGGGATCCATACATATACATATACATTTACACACACACACACATATATATATATATACACACACACACACACAATTAACCAAGGTGATACTACCAGGTTTAAAGTTTGCAAAGATATGCATAATGCCTTCATAATATTATACTGAGAAAATCTGACAATATGGTCTATATGAAGAATGTGTCAAGAGAATTGCAGTACATTTCAACAACCTGTGGTACGCAGATGACACACAGTGCTAGCTGGAAGTCACAACAAAGTGGAGCACATGCTGATGATCAAAGACAGGCTTTGATGTGGATTACATGTCAACATAAAGAAAGCAAAAACCCCTCACAATGAACCCACTAAGTAAAATGGCAATAAGCAGACAAAATGTTGAAGTTGTCAGGGAATCATTTTACTTGAATCTTCTGCCAAGGTTCTAGAAGTAACAGTTGGGAATTAAACAATATATTGTATTGGGAAAATCTACTGCAACAGAGCTTTTCCAAGTGTTGAAAAGTAAAGATACTATATTGAAGACTACAGTTCACGTGACCTGTGCCGTGGTATTTTTCAATTGCCTGACATGCACATGAGAATTGGACAATGAATAATGAAGACCAGATATAATGAATGTCTTTGACTTATGCTGTGGACAAAGAATATTGACTATCAGATGGATTTCCAGAAAATTGAGCAGCTCTGCCTTAGAATGTTCCTTGACTATGGGGTCCGGAAGAATTCCTATCAGACATTTTTGGAGTACCTGGAGAAATGCAACCACCCCGTTTAGCAATCGCATATTTTAATTCCTTACTCTTTAAAAATTCTCATCTTCACAACAGCATGTTCTAAACACTTGTTGTAAAGTTCATTTCACCCATACATATAAAAATTAGTAAGAACTATCTTTTTAATATTTGTTCATTTCATATATACTTCTACAGTTTTATTCCCTTTTTACATCAGTGAACAAACATATAGCCTCAAGAGAAAAAAGTGCCAAGCAACCAGAGGGTGTCATTCATTTTCATTTTGTATTACTCCTCAAATTCCCATGAGATATTAAGAATGAATTATGTGATTCTTGAAAGTATTCAAAGAGCTAAACATATTGTCAGAACTGTTACTGTCAGTTCAGAAGAAATGGAAAGGGACTTTTCAAAGATGAACATAATATGTTCGGAGAAGAGAAGCCACCACCTCTTTCTATTGTTAAACACAATGATTATTTTCTAATTGGCCTAATTCTAAAGAATTGGAATCCTGCTCCTAAACTGAAAAGATTAAAGATAAATCACACAGACTATGACTCTCAAATAAAAGCAAATGAGCACACCAATTAAGAAGTAGTATGGAAATATCTTAATAGGTTTGTTGTTTTCAGATATTATTAAATATTTTCACATTAATATTTTTAAAATTCCTTATAACTTTGTTTTGTGTACCTCTTTTATTGTTATGAATTAAGTATTAATGGGAGGAAATAGTTTATTCTTCATATATCATTTTTTTATACTGAGAGTGAACATTAGGGTGTGAAATGATTGTTAGATTATTTGAAACTCACCACATCATGTTTGTTTGGGAAATGATCAGTGAAAAGTCAGAAAAATGTCAACAGGATGGATTGACGTTGAACTCAAAATGAGATTCCCCAACAGAGTAACAAAGTCAAGGATGTTATAGAACTAAATTGCTTTTCCTCTGTTGTACGTAAGGTTGCTATGGGTAAGAGCTGACAGAATAGCACCTAGAAAACACAACTTATCTCGGTGTTTACATAGAGAGATAGATTTATTGATGTATTTATGACAAGGAGTTAGCTCATGCAATTTTGGGGCTGGTAAATTTCAAGCTCCTAAGTCAGGCAATAGGCTGCATCCAACTTCAGACTTGCATTCTAAAATCTGTAGGTCACAGTATAAGTTGAGAGAAGAGAGAGTATGTGCTGATAAAATATGTCCAGGTCCCTGAATGTTCCATCAGATTAGCATTGTCCCACTCATCTAAAGACAGTGTGATAGGTAAGTATGTTTTGCCAACATGGACAAAGAAGATAGGTAGGTCTGTTGTGACAACATAGCCAATGAACACACGAGATCAATTGAAAGGCAAAGATAGAAATGACTCGGTGAGCCCCATCCTTGCCCTCTTGCCCTTGGATCTTCAGACCAGCTGGTTGCCTTGTTTATCCTCAGCCTTGATCTCCAAGCAACACCACCCATGGAACACCTAATTGGTAGATAGTATTGCTGTGATTTGAGGTTCCTTCAAGTCCTGCTTTGCCATGTTCCTGGAATATACATCTCTTGAGCTGGGAACTGTTGGACTCTGACTGACTGTTGGTGACCTGCTTTACTGTTTGCTGCTTGTGGCCAGATAGCTTGAATTGCTCTACAGAGGACTACTCGGCAGCCCTCAAGACTCAAGCCAGTGTACTAGCTGTCTCAGTGTCTTAGCTGTATCATGTAACTGAGTTGCACCAACTGCTTTATAGATTAGTTAATTGTTTATTTCTTATCTTACATATCATTCTATCTATATGAATATATAAAAGTGTAGTGTCCTAGTTTTGTTTCTCTAGAAAACCCTGCCTAACACAAACAGAAAGCTTTGAATACACCCATGCAGTAACATCGTGAAAGAGAAGCTTAGTGATGCCCTCTCCTGAACATTCTAAGGAATAAACTCCCATGAAACAGTTCTACTTCTACTTTGTAGCACTTGGGTCAACATGAATTAGAATGAACTTAATGACAACAAAAAAGGAAATTACTAAAACAGCACCTAGAATGACCATATATTAAACAACATGGTACCATAGCAAATGCATAAGGTCAAACATCCAAATTAGATTGTTTCCTTCAATCCATCATTTCTTCTTTATTTCCTGCATTCCCCCTCTCATTTCATAAAATCTAATGAGGCTCCACTGTGCACATACTTTTCTGTTAGGTATCGGTTAGAATTGTAGCCACAAACTAAACTCATATGATGGGTTCATATGATGAAGTAGGTTAGCAGTTTTTTAATGCTTCCCTCTGCCACCATCATGACCCCAATTCTACCTTACAAATCTGGCTAGACCAGAGGATGTACACATATACAGATAAGAGCTGGAAACATAGGGAATTCTAGACAGATAAACACCTCTGGACCAAAATTGAGAGTAACCACACCAAAAGGAGAAGGGGGAGGTGTGGCGGAAAAAGAAGAAACTGATCACAATGATCTACATTTAACCTCCTTCCAGGAAAGTGCATGAAGAGAGACATTGGTCATTGTAAGATATGACAAAAATAATAAAAATAATAACTTAGGTTATTAAGGGTTCATGGGGGAGGATGGGGAGGGAGAGCAAAATGTGAAGCTAATACCAAGGGCTTAAGTAAAAAGAAAATGTTTTGAGAATGATGAGGGCAACAAATGTACAAATGTGCTTGACATGATGTATGGATGTATGGATTGTGATAATAGTTGTAGGAGTCCCCAGTAATTTTTTATTGATTAAAAAAGAGAATGAGATCATAGACTTGACAAGTGTATTAAGTATAATAAAGAATACTTTGAAGCATTAAAAAAAAGCAGGACAAAGCAAGTTAGCTTCATGATGCCAATGTAAATTTTCTCTCATTAAATGAATTTCTTATACTGTGACATTTAAGGTAAATCTGGAAAGATGAATTGTAGTTTTTCAGAGGAAGAAATTTGTGGGTGAAGAACTTTGCGATTAATGGGAGTAGCAGACATTATCCCAAGGAATAGAGTGATTTAGAAATAAGTTTTAACACCGTCCTATGTCTTGCGTGTCACAAGCAAAGCAAAGAATGGCATGAGTGGGGTATTCCAGATAAAATACAGGGAACCCAATTACATTTGAATTTCAGAAAAATAGCTTACTTTTATGGGTATACTGATTGTCCAAAAGTCTAGGCAAGACAGGAGAATGGAGAGGAAGGGCAAAACTCATTGAAGAATAAACTTGGAAATTGCTTTAATTGCTTTCATTTCAGAGATCAGTTAGAAGGAATTTGAACAGATGAAAGATATGATCCAACTTATTTTTTTTCAATTTTCACTTTAAGGCTCTGTGGAACATGGACTAGACAGGTAAGATTTTAAGTAGGAAGACAACGATGAGGTTATGGAAGTCGTCCAAGCAATATAATCGAACTATAGCAATAAAAAATCAAAACGCCAAACTCACTGCCACGGAGTGCATTTTGACTCTTTGACACCCTACAGGATAGAACAGACCTTCCTCTGTCCATTTCTGAGACTGTGGAGTAGAACGTGTCTTTGTGCCAATGACTATGATAATGGTGGTATCAAAAAAGTGATGAGTCACTACTTATTTTCTGGGAATAGAGTTAATAGGACTTGAATGAGTGGTAAAAGGGAAAGGAAGCTATCTAAGATGATCCCCAAGGGATGGAAAAAGCATGTACTAAAATGTGGAACCCTAGCACTGTAATAGTTAAGCACTAGATTTCTAACCAGTCTGCAGATCGACACTCAACAGTGTCTCCACAGCAGAAGGACCTGGAAATCTGCCTCCACCAAGATGATAGTCAAGGAAACCCCTCAGGGCAGTTCTGCTGTCTTAAAAGGTCTCTGTGCATTAGAATTCACTCAACAGCACAACAAGATTCGAAAACATGGATAAGTGAATCTTTGGGGAATAATTTTAAAGGATTCTATGTATACATGTTTAATTTGGGACATTTAGAAGCTAGTCAAGTATAGACTCAGTTGGCAGATGGAAATATAGGTCTGCAGCTGAGAAAAGAGCTGTGGGCTAAAAATGTAAAAAATGCGTTCAGGCAAGTTATATGATACCAGAAGTCACCGGATCAATTGCTTTTTTTCTTTGGCTTGTTTTAAAACACACCCCTTTGTGTTCATTCTGATATCAGGCCTTGTTCTTCTGATGACCATTAGAGAGTGTATCAGGTTTAATTTGTAAAACCTTTAAAGAGATATTGTCTTATTCTCTCTGTGCACATGACATGTATTATCTTTTGTTTTCCTTGCTTCCCATTTCAGAGGTTGATCACCTCAAGCAGGCTCTCATGTGGTGGTAGGGCAGATTCACCACCCCATCTTCCCCACCCTTCTCCTGCACACACCCGTGCCTCAGACTGATGATTCCTGAGGTGAATGCTAGCCTTCTTGAAAGAGGGAGAGAGTGGAGGAGGGAAGTTTCCTATTTTTGCAAGACTTTTCAATCTGCAGGTCAGAGATGATTAGACAGTCAATCAGGAGGAAGAATTTGAGAACAATTTCAGGTGTCTAATTGTCTGATGGCAAACGAGAAATAAGAACAAAGAATGACACACCATTTTTTTCTTCCTGCTTTCTCTTGCATGGTTTCTAGAGCTAAAGCAAAAATGAACTTCTGAAAGAAAAAAATATGTAGTGCTAAAGCAAGCAAAGAGGCTAGATTACTTTAACAAAATGAAATTTAACAGTGGTAAAATGTAGGAATGTTTAAGACACTGGCTACCAATGCTGCATTCAGATTAGCTCCCCACATGCCTGCTCAGTTAATCTATGTTGAAATAGGCTAGCCATTGCCATTGTAAGAACAGTAAGAGATAATCCACACATTAAAATAACTCAAAATAAAACAAAATAAAATGCCGTCAATTCTGATTCCTACAACATCCTCAGTGCAGAGCAGAGGTGTCCTCTGGGGTTTCCTGGGCTTTAATTTAAAAAGGAGAGGCAGAGAAGTGTACACCACCTTGTTTTTTGGTTAGCATCAAAACACTTAATCAACACTTAATCAGTTCCTCCTAAAATCACTCACTCTAGGGATAATACAGGACATGAGCATGTATGAATGAGGAGTGTTAGAGTAGATGATATGTTGAACAGCTAATCATAAGGGCAGCACTTGGTACCCAGTAGTTGTGCTGAGGAAGAGAGATGAGGCACTTGACTTCCCTAAAGATTGACAGCCTCAGAAATGATAGGAATCAGCTCTGTCCTGTCCTACGCAGTTGCTGTGAGTCAAAATGGTCTTGATGTCAGGAGATTTGAATTCACAAAGAGTAAAAGCGATATTTTACATCTATTACCCATTTTTGACATCGAAGCACTAAATTCTCATAAAGGGTTATTTACCCATACTGTCAATATTGTGAAAAGGAAAAAAAAAAGGAATACATTTTATTACCTTTGTAAAAAATTACCAAAATATTTTATTTTTATTAAATATTAGTATTAGGAATTGTGTATTGTGAGTTTTTTATCTTCACATTTGAGTTAGAAGGAATACCAGCTTTAAAAATTCATTTTCCTTGAGCATCTAGGTAGCACATTACTTATAAAACATCCATCAAAAGCTCATTAAAAACATTTATCATTTACTTTTGAATACGCAGATGGGTGGCAAGCTTTACATTACATATTGTGTATGTGTGTGTGTGTGGGTTCACACTGTGAAATCAGTGAGCTGCTTAATGTGATTTTGTTCTTTCACATGAAAACATCACAGATCACACAATAGCTTTAAGAGATTCTGAGTTAATTGTCGGAGTTATATTTTTAAAGTGCAGATAATAGAATAATAATTGGCAGATATGATCTGTTCAGGAACTTTAGAAAATGGATAGATGAAATTTTAATTACATATTGTGTTAGTCCGGGTAAACTAGAGAAACAAACTCATAGACACACATATGGATATAAGGAAAGGGTTTCTATACAAGAGGAATGGGACATTGAGAAAGCATCCCAGCCCACTCCAGTTCAAAGTCATAAGTCCAGTATTAGCCCATATACCTGATATTAGTCTATAAAGTCTCCTTCTGACTCACAAAATCACAAGTGAGTGGGTGTAGAGTCCTGGCACCAGCAGGGTTCTCCCCATGGATCCTCCAGCTTCAGAGATCTGGTTCTATCAGAGTAAGGCCGTGTGGCTTTTCCTCTGGCTCCTTCAACTTCTCAGACAGTGCCATCTTGTCTTGTCCATAGTTTGTTGTCTCTGAGACTAACTCTCAACAACTGGGGAGATGGACTCTCATCTTCATGAGGGAAATATCATGAGATTTCCCAGAAGTCTCAGGAGAAAGCCATGCCCACAGGGAGGCCTTGTTGACTGCTTGAAGGCTATCTCCAGATTAACAGGCTAGACTCTGCCCCTACATTTCAAACATGAAATTAATACAAACACATGGCCTCCACATATATATATACATATTTATATGTAATGTTAGTCATACATTACATTTATGGATAATATCCATATGCTGAAGGGTAGACAAGGAGCCCTGGTGGCAAAGTAGGTTACAAGATGGGTTTCTAGCAGCACGGTTAGCCGTTCAAAACTTTCAGTCTCTGTGTGGAAGAAAAATGACACTTTCTACTTTCCTAAATAGTTAGAGTCTAGGAATCCCACAGGGGCCAGTTCTACTCTGTGATGTAGATGCTATGAAATAGAATTGGTTCAATGGCAGTGGAAGAATAAAATGAAATATGACTATGTGGAAAAATGTGATCATCTTTATAGATTAGATCACTAAAGATTGAAAGATGAATATAATTGACAGCCAATTCCTTAAGTAAAAATTAATGAAATACATATAGCTGATTTCTATTTTCAAAGTATCTAACAATACTCTATTGGAATCATTCAATAATAGAAAAAGGTAAGCTAGCTCTTGATAATATTTTCAATAATTTGCTTTCATTCAACTTGCAGTTGGCTCATATTTTACTTCCAGCAGATTGTACAATGTGCCTTATGTATTATGTATATTCCAGATTTTGTGTGTACATCAGAGTCCTTAGTAACACTATTTACTGGGTAAGCATTGGACTATGAATCACAAGGGCAAGAGTTCATACTCAACAACAGATCAGTGGGAGAAAGGTGAGGCTATGGCTTTAGCTGCAAAGTTTGTAATCCCAGAAAGCCCCCGAGGGATCTCTATGAGTTTGGACCAACTGGATGGCCTTGAGTTTGGGTTTCCTTTAAAACTTCAAAACAATGCACCCCGGTTGGAACTTCCAAGGTAGTGTCACAACAAACTGAGATAAAAGAGTAAGTGTACCTTTTGTAATTTCCATTTGTAATTAAAGAACTTGGAAAAATACTTCTCGAGTTCCTACCATGAGCACTAAATTCTCAGCTAGAGATGGTGGGGCAAATTTGTGGAAAGAAGATAAGAAACAACTTCCCAATGAAAAAGGAGCAAATGGGAAGAAAAGAGTCATCGTTGACCCATAAAAGAAAGCTCATAGCACATGATCTATTTAATCATATGATAGCAGTGGTGATGATTAGTCGAGGTAGACTAGAAAAACAAATTCACAGACATGCATATGGATATAAGGGTAAGGTTTATGTACAAGTGGAATGGATCATTGAGAAAGCATCCCAACCCAGTCCAGTCCAAAGTGATAAGTCCGGCATTAGCGGATATGCCTTCTAACTCATGAAGTCACAGGCCAGTGGGTGCAAAATACTGGCGCTGGTAGGGGTCACCCCTTGACAACTCATTTCCAGGACTCAGGGTCCAGTGGTGGTAAAAGCAACTCAGCGCTTGCAGGGGGCTTCACATGGCCTCTCCAGCCTCAGAGGTCTGGCTCCATCAGGGTAAGGGTGTGTGGCTTCTCCTCCGACTCCTCCAGCTCTTCGGATGCTACCAGCTGTCTTGTCCAGAGTTCATAGCCTCAGAGACTGACTCCCAACAACTGGGGAGATGGCTTCTCATCTCCACGAGCGAAATATCACGAGATTTCCCAGAAGTCTCAGGAGAAAGGCATTCCCACACAGAGGCGTCATTGACTATTCAAGGGCTATTTCCAGATTAACAGGCTAGCCTCCACCCCTAGACTTCCAATCATGAAAGTGATATCAAGCACATAACTGCCACAATGAAAATATCTCTATAAAAAGCAAAAATACCTTGTATCCAATGAATTAACTTTGGCTCAACTTATGTGTGTCAGAGTTGAAGTGCTCCCTAGTTTTTTTTGTTTTGCTCAGTAATATTTACTGAAACGTATCATCAGGCCTTTCTTCTACTGCTGGTAGCTTTGAACTTTCAACCATCTTTTATGTAATTGAATTCAAAGAGCATTCATCCCCTCTGGACTATGATATAACCATAAGTCCCAGTATCTAGAGGCTGTAGCAGTTCATTATTATAATACAATTCAATAAAGTTCTATAGTTTCCCAAATCATGTCAAATTCTCTTCATCTGAAACTTATAAAATGGTGATCTTGCCTTGCCATTCAATTTAAAATAAAGTGAGCCTTGAAAGGTAGCTCATTCATATATTATTAGGCTCATGTAACAGAATGGCCATATTAAAGTACCGAACTGGCAAGAACCTCCTGAGTTCTTAGCAATGCTGATGCTTGTGACTTATTGGTTCAATAAATCCAGTACATAGCTTCAATTTCAACATTTTACAACATATACAGATGTTTCTGATGTACGGGGAGTTTGAACACAATTTGTGTATACTCAAAGTAATACAAAGATCACAGAGTTGATTTATTTCTATCAAATTCCAGGTACTTTGTTAGCATTGATTGAATCGGCCATGTTTATTTACATTTTATTATTAAGAGACTATAAATATGGCATGAGAATCCATCATCTTTTGCTGTTGCTTTAGATCATAGAGATTTTGTTTCATATTTCTTTTTGTTTGTTTGTTTGTTTTTGGGGGGCATCACTGCTCTCCGGTGGTGGGAGTAGGAGGCCCAGCCCCGCTGCTGGAATTGAACCTCCGTCCCATTGGGCCGCAGTCCCGCGCACAACCACTACGCCACCCGGGCTCAGCCCTTGTTTCATATTTCTTATTGAAAAAAGTTACCTCTAAGGAAGGTATTGATATATCTTATAGCTTAATAAGAAAAATAGATCAGTAATTTTTCCATACTTCATTTTATACTAATTCTAACAGTGTTTTATTCAGTGGATATTATCATTATACTTTTAACAATGGCAAACTGCATCATAAAGGTGTCCATAAACACATACAGTAGACAAAAGCAGGGTTTGAACCTATATTTGCCTCTGAAGTCTGAAGTCGTTTTTATGTAACATTAAGATTCTGCTTCTTATATAAAGAATAAATGTTGTTGTTTTTTGGGTGTTTTTTTTTTTTTGTAGTTTACACATCAACTTATATATGTTGTTTAATTAATCCTCACAGAAGTAGCATGGATTAATTTGGTTAGCATTCACAGTATTAAAAGTCATCTTAAGAGTCAAAGAGTTTAAAATGATTGTCTCAAGGTCAAATATCCAGATTCAGTGTAGATATAGCCTTTAAAATTTTTATATTTTTTTCTTCTAAAGACTATATAGCCTACTCTGTACACAGTATTGGAGAGATATAAGCAAGTGGAAAATGTTGCGAAGATCTAATAAAGAGACTCCAGGTGTTACAGGTCAAACCTGCACACTTTACAAATAAAATTATCAAGGCTAGAAAAGACACAATGTGGGCAACTGGAGTTCGGGGAGAGACATGTGCACGTATGGGTGTGTATGTATATGTGAATGTGTGTTTGTGCATAAGCGCTAGAGAGACAGACAGAAAGCGAGATCAGAGAGGTAGGACTTAGTTGAACCTCATAGAAAGGGTAACACACAACTAGAAATGGAGATGGGGTTTCAGGTCTAAAGGACTGAGCAGTATATACTGTCTGGGTCTCCAGAACGCCAACCTTGCCGATGTTTATGGCAAACGTCTGTGGCAATTAAAATGAAAGTGTTATGGCAGGAGTCTCCATCGAGTCATTCTTCCCAGGTTTAAACATTTTCAGAGGTTCAAAATCCAAATTTGCTTTTTTTCTTTTTCTTTTCAGGACATGTTCTTCTGTAATTACTTACTGAGTTATTTGAGAGCAACTGCCAAAAGAGTCATTGTTTACCTTTGTCTTCATTGCCTCTTATTTATTTAGTCTCAGGGCAAGAATTCAAAATTTACACATTTAATCTGCATTGCAAATTTTTCTGTTACACTTGTATTCTTTTCTTACTGATGAAATTTTGCTTTTATCAAAATTTGTAAACTTAAGCACCTTTATTCACAACTCAGGTCACTAAATGACTATTCCCTAGCAAAATAATGTGTTTTCCCCCAAACTGGAGAATAGGGACTCAATCGAGTTACAAGAATACATTGTATTTGAACAAATAGGTAACCTTATTTTTTATATGGTTCTTGTCACTCTTCCTCAGATTGATAACTGTTAATAGTCACTCCCAAACTCACTGTAATCAAGTTGAATGTGGACTCCCAGTGACCCTATCAGATAGGGTAGAAGAGCCTGCCTAAGTCTCTGAGACTGTTACTCTTCACTGGGTGGAAAAACCTCTTCTTTCTCCGGCAGGGTGGCTGGTGCTTGCCACTGGCTGTCCTTTCCAAATTCAGGCCAACTCATAACCACTGCGTCATTAGTCCACCTATTATTAGCAGAGGCAAGTGAAATCGTTTTCTTAGATAATTTTCTGTAGTATCCATGATTTTCCTTAGATAGAAATCCTCCTCTCAAAAAGCATTTTTCTTTAGATATATCTGAATTGGAACCGAGCTTTTGGTAGCCTTAAGTCACCACTTCAATTTGAAGAAATTAACCCACAATCACAATACTTTATTTTGTTCTGGCTTATTCTGGTTCATACTCTATTCTCTTTGTCTAGCTAGTTAGGTAAGTATCAACACAGCCACAGTGAAGCCATGTAGACCCAAACTATTCTGATTACATTTCCATATTATTGGAAAATATTTTCCTCAACTTCCACATTTGCTTTCACAAATGTCGTTTTACTATTTCATATTGCTCCACTAAATTATATACCTACAGTTTACTTTGATTTCTCTCTCTCTCCTTTGGCGCAATGTCTCTTGATCTAAAAAGAAATACTTAAACAAAATACCTCAATTATGCTGAAGACCAAACATGTGAGTATGTTTTATAGTATGCTATAGCATTGCTTATGAACTGTCTAAGTTCTCATACCTTTAATTTGAGGAGAGGAGTCAGACAGCTCATATTGCTATTGGTGTCTGTGGACTGGTGTGAGTTCAGATCTGCCATGAACCAGTTGTGTCGGCTCAGAACAAGTCAAATAACCTCTTTGAACTTTAGTTTCCTCATGTGTGAAATTGAGGTGGTTAGTTCTTTTAGTCCCTAAATTTCATGAAAGTAAGATACAGATAAATGAAGAAAGCAGAGAGTCTCAAGTGTCACATTTCTTCAAAAGAAAGAAATAATGTGGTTGGTTTTATGGCCTTTTTTTATATATGATGACACTTGCTGGGAACTGTCAGAAAACAAAAACTAGACTTGTGAGAATTCAGAGATGTCTGCAGATCATTGCTGCAGATTAAGAATCTGCAGAGCAGTCACATAAAACCATCCACTCCATTAAAGTCATAAATGGTGCGAGGAAGTCTGACTGAACCCGGAGAGAATGAATGGAGTGGAACACGTTTGCAGCTTTGCATAATCGTGTTTCTACATTTTATCTTAACAACTAGCTAAAGGGAATATTTCTGATTTCTTTGAAATATTATTTTATCTTAATGATATACTTTTGAATTGTGAATTAAAGTTTTCAATTGGCTATCTGCAGCTCCATTTTAAGTCTTAAAAAAAAACACACCTGAATAGGTAGTGATAAGGTTGACGGATAAACAGATTAATAAACTCGGATATTGCATTTAACTGATGTCATAGATACATTAGACAATTTTCTTCTATTCTTTTTTCTTTTTCTCTCTTCTCTTCTCTCTCCACCCCACCCCCACCCCAGCAGCCATTCTGTTTGAGGTAAATTCTGTTGAGATTAATTAGTAGGAAGGGATTATGAAAATTTTTAAATGTAGTAACAGACAACAACAAAACTGGCAAATGGTTTTATTATAAATCTTTGTTGCTGCACTGTTAATGTCAGATTTCATATCTAGCACCCTCTGTAACTGAAACCCTGGGCAACACTATAGTGACAACAGATATAGTGGAAAGAATCTGGATTCCTGTCCCCAGTTTTTTTTTTTTTTGGGAGGGTGCATCACTGCTCTCCGGTGGAGGGAATAGGAGGCCCAGCCCCACTGCTGGAAATGAACCTCCGTCCCAGTGGGCCGCAGTCCCGCGCACAACCACTACGCAACTGGGGCTCAGCCCCTGTCCCCAGTTTTTATGGGGCTTAACAATATGAGCCAATTACTTTCAACTTATAACTTCAGTGTATTGATTTTTTGTTGTTGTTTTTTGGGCATCACTGTCTTCTGGTGGTGGAAGTAGGAGGCCCAGTCTTTGCCCCTGTGGATCCGCTTCTGGAATTGAACCTCCATCCCAGTGGGCCGCAGTCCCGTGGACAACCACTATGCCACCGGGGCTCAGCTCCATTCTGTTGATTTTTAATATGGAAATGATAATCAACTTCTGAAATAAACTCACATCACTTCTGAGAGAGTCCAATGAAAACATGAAAGTAAGTGTGCTTTGTAAAGAATAAAACACTATGCATAACCGAAGAATTTTCCCTTACTACTATTTTCCAGTCTTTAATACACCCACTTCCCAGAGGTGGCATACCAATCTCTACCAGAAATAATAATACAAAAATTTCATTGTCAAAAAAATACCGTAACTTCTAAATATCCTCAAATAAATGCTAAACATGAAAAGGATCCTTATTTTTCCACGTGAGAATTGAACCTTCGAAATAGGTTTGTTATGTGTCAGAATCAAGTGAATTGCATTTTAAAAAAAACTTTTTATTGGGGGCTCTTATAACTCTTATCATAATCCAGCTATTCATCCATTGTGTCAAGCACATTTGTACATACTTTGTCGTCATCACTTTCAAAGCATTTTCTTTCTACTTGAGCCCTTGATATCAGTAACTCATCCTCCATTTCTCTCCCTCATGAACTATTGATAAATTATAAATTATTTTCATAGCTTATATCATCTGCCGTCACCCTTCACTCACTTTTCTTTTATTCATCCCTCTGGGAGGGGCTTATTTGTCAACCCTTGTGATTGATTCCCTCTTCTCCCCCCACTTTCCCCTTTCCCTCCTGGTTTTGCTGCTCTGCTTATTGGTCCTGAGGGGTTTATGCATTCTGGATTCCCTGTGTTGTGGGTGCTTATCTAGAGCAGTGTACATGTTCTGGCCTAGTCAGATTTGTAAGGGAGAATTCAGGTCATAGTAGTGGAGGGGGATGGCAAATGAAGAACCAGAGGGAAGTTGTATGTCTCATCAGTGCTAGACTGTTTTTCTGTAATTTGTTTAAATGTTATTCTCTGTCATGTTTTTGTAAAACCCTTTTATTCCTGTGTGATGTTTCTAAAATCTAAAATAAACCAACAAAGAGACTCCTGTTGCTTTCTGGTTTGTTCTGACTTATAATGACTTCTATTAGACCTAGAGGAATGGCTCAAAAGGCTGTGCAGGAGCAGATCATTGACTTTCTCTGTTGGAGCACCTGGTGGGTTCAGATCAACAGCTTTTTAGTTAGCAGCCCAATACTTAACCTATTGTATCCCCAGGACTCCTTTACGGAGGCTTCTCCCCCCCGCCCCAACCAAACTCACCACTATCAAGTTGATTCTGACTCATAGCCAACCTATTG
>PVJH01018329.1:28069-45549 GCA_004026705.1 Nesogale talazaci | reverse complement strand
ACGGTCAATCAAAGAGGCCCCGGAGCTGGAGTTGCGCTTCCGCTCTGGTGGAGGGAGGCGTGGATGCGTCCGTCCGGGATGGAAATGGATGGGGTGCGTGTCCTGGCAGAGGCCTCCCTCCTTTCCTGGAGGTGACTCCCGCCCTCTCCTGTTCCACGCTCCCTAACTTGGTATCAGGACCCTCCCGGGCGGGCAGTGGGAGGGAGGAGAGAGGGTGGGAGGCAGGGAAGGTAAAATGGCTTCTGCCTGGATGCGACTGGGTTGACAGGTGACAAATGGCAGACAAAATTCCCTAGTATGCAGGAAGATTAACTCTGGGGAGGCAGCTCACTTTTCCGGGGGAAGTACGCATGGTCTTCCCCGGGGGAGAACTGCTGCCTGACCTAGTGAGGATTGGAGGGGAGGGAGGAAGCTCCACTCACCCACATACCCGAGAGTCATGGCGGCAGAGAAGCTAAGGGAAGCCAGAGCGAGAGGAGGGGAGGGAGGAACACGGGATTCCAGAGAGCAGTGCTATCGCTCCGACCCGGGAGGCCGCAGGGAGACAGCCATGGGGTTTGCCACGGCTGGTTTTACAGAAGGAGGTCACCTGGCCTTTGTTCGCAGGCAGCTCTGGGTAGTCTTGAACCTCCGGCTTTGGGGCTCGCAGCTGATCGTGTTAACTGTTGACGCGCTCAGAGACTCCAGCAGCTTCTAAGTCACCTTCAGTCGCCTGCTGTTGCCTCCTACGCCTGACCCCCACCCCTCTCTGGCACCACAGTGCCTGCACAGCCCACTCTCTCCCAGCTTTCTTGCTGTCTTGTCTTCCTGGGTTCTTGGGGCCTTTTCTTTCATTCAAGTCGCGTAGGAGAGGTTAGGAGTGAATGGTAAGATGTCTGGGCCTGACTGAGAGAGGCCTGGGGGAACAGGCAGAAATCTTGCCTTCCATAAAGAAGACCCAGTTTGATTCCCACCTCACGGACAACCATCATCACCTGCTAATCTGTGGAGGACGTCCATCTGTGAGATGACGTCAATTTCAGCAGAGCCGGCTGACGAAGATGTACTAGGAACAAAGCCCTACAAAGACCTACTTCAGAGAACCAGCCCATGAAAACTCTATGGATTACAGCGGTCCCAGCCACGACAGATCATAGGAATCATGCAGAAGCAGGGAGTGTTTCATTCAGTTGTCCACACCGTCACCATCAGTCAGGGTCTGATGCCTATCCTAGTTACCTAGGGCTGGGCTAGCAGAAATGTCATGAGAAGATGGCTTCAACAAACATTGATTTTCTAGGGGAAAGCGTTTTTCTCTGTTTGCTCTAGAAGAAGAGTCTTGCCTCCTTCCAACATCTGTGGGCCTGCTATTCCTCAGAGAGCTCTATGTGTCCTGGCATCCATCTCCCTGGGTCCAGGAGTTTCTCAGGACCTTGGTTACAAAGGATGACTTCCACTGCTCGTTCTTCTTTCTGGGTGATACGGAGGGCCCTCCTTCTAAGCTCGTTCCCCCCTCCTTATGTCTCTTATGAGATAAAACACAAGGCAGACCAAGCTCCTGGGAAACTCCTTCTTACATCTGATTGGCTGACATACCTTGGGGGATGATCGCATCATTCCAGAACTCCCCAATCAATCATGGCAAAACTGCCAAAGCACATCATTACAGATGAGGTAGTGCCAAGCCATGGAGACTTACTAATCCACCCCTGCCCCTTCTTTCTCTCAGTGGCTGCTGGCTTAAAAAGGATTTTCTTTAAGGGGATTTACTGGCATCCTGAATCTGTGGGCCAGTGTCGTCCATCAGTTCTGGAGAACTCTCACCCATTATCTCTCTGGGACTTTAATTAAAGATAAACCAGACCTTCTCCCCATCATTACTGTATCGTCTCTCTCTCTCTCTCTCTCTCTCTCTCTCTCTCTCTCTCTCTCTCTCCTGCTGTCTTTTCCTCTTCATGTTGCCTTTGGGTGATTTCTTATTAGTCTCTATTTCTTTAATTCTCTGTTCAGTGATATCTAACATGTCAATTTAGATTTTCCGATTGGGACTGGAATATATTAAAGACATTTGCCATTTCAACCATGTTTACATGTACAATGCGTTGACATTCATTACATTCATCACACCGTACACCCATCATCAAGATCTATTTCCAACATGTTTAAAGAGTAATAGAAGGTCGGACCCTCTGACAAGGCCTTCACATCTTCCAGCCCCAGCCACTCTTGAAAACCACAAATCGAGGCTGGCCTCTGTGCATCTGCCTCACCTACTATATCTCTGATGTGTGAGTCTGGGTAGACGAGAGAAACAAATTCACAAACATGCATATGTGTATAAGGGAGAGGTTTATATACAAGAGGAATGGAACATTGAGAAAGTATCCCAACTCAGTCCAGTCCAAGGTCATAAATCCAATGTTGGCCAATACCAGTCTATGAAGTCTCCTTCTGACTCATGAAGCACATGCAATGACACCAGGACAATCACAGGCCAGTGGGTGCAGAGTCTTGTGTATCCAGCAGCAGTAGAAGCATCCCGGCGCTGGCAGGGCTCTCCCCATGGCTCCTTGTTTCCAGGGCTCTGGGTTCATCAGCAGTATCCATTGGCAGTAGAAGCATCTCAGCACTGGCAGGGGTCTCTCTGTAGCTTTTGCAGCTTCAGAAGTCTGGTTCCATCAGGGTAAGCCCATGTGACTTCTCTTCCAGATCCTCCAGTTCCTAGGACTCAGGGTCTATGCTGCCATCTTGTCCTGTCCATCGAACGTCTCCCAGGAACTGAGTCAAGTTTCTCACCTCCACAGGAGAAATATCACGAGATTTCCCAGAATGCTCAGAGAAAGCCATGCCCACACGGAGGCCTCATTGGCTATCTCCAGATTGACAGGCTAGACTCCACCCCTACCTTCCCAGTGCTGAAATTGACACAGATCAGTGACTGCCACATCTGATAAGTGGGATCCAAAGAGCAGCTGTGTTTTCATTTCTGACGCCCTCCACATGTTCCCAAGGAACTCCTAGCCCTCATTTCTCTTGGTGACTGACTAAAACTTCCTGGCATGGCTCGACTCCATAGCTATCTATGTATCCATGAGCCTTTTTTTTTTTAATGTGGCCTCACTGCCCTGGAGGGAGTAGGAAGCCCAGCCTTACTCCTGGAGAGCTGCTGCTGGATTTGAACCGCCAACCCTGTGGGCCGCAGTCCCGCACACAACCACTAGGCCACCGGGGCTCAGCCTCCACGAGCCTTTTTGTGTTTCCCCCTCTTGACCCCCATGAGTGAGACTGCCACAAACACGGGTGTGCAAGCATGTCTGGGTCCCCGCTGGTCCTGATCGGGGTGGGGAGTCAGGCTGGCAGGGCTGGGTGGTAGGGTCATTCCATGCCCAAGCCTTTTGCAGACCCGCCAACCTTCCCTTGGGGGCGGCACCCTTTTACCTTCCACGAAGTAAGTTTCAGCTGCAGTTATTTTTCTATCCTTTTCATTTCTAGAACTTCTACTGAGTTCTTATGGAAGACACCGTGCATAAAGTCTTGTTTCCGGCTGAGCCCCGGTGGCGTAGTGGTTGTGGCCCACTGGGATGGAGGTTCAATTCCAGCTCCACAGGAGCAAAGGCTGGGCCTCCTACTCCCACCACCAGAGGGCAGTGATGCCTTGAAAAAAAAAGTCTTGTTCCCTGCAGCTGTCTTCTAGCACTGGCTTTCTGTATGTGATGAGGATGAACATGATTTGTTGTTTCAGGCTATTGTTGCTGTTATTGTTGTTAAGTGCTGCCTGACTCAGGGCAACATTGCCTACAAGAGAACAAAGCGAGGCCCGGGCCTGCACCAGCCTCACCATCGTTCTTTCGTCTGAGCTCACAGCCGCAGCCACAGTGTCCGTCTGTCCACCCACCACCTCCAGGGTCTTCCTCTTCTTCTTCCTCCACGGTAGCAAGAAGTCCCTTCCCCAGGGACTGCTCTTTCCTGATAACGTGCCCGAAGCACCTGAGACCACGTCTCTCCATCTTCGCCTTCCCGGAACATTCCGGCTGTCCTTCCTCCGACACAGACCTGCTTGTGCACAGTCATCCTCGGGAGAAAGAGGAGGCCTCTCGGCTCCGAACAGATGTACAACCTCGGGCGGGACCCCAGGGAGGCCGTGTGACTCCATCCAGCCTGGAAGGTCACTGTGAGTTGGGATGGGCTCGATGGTTGGCTTTTTGGCTTTGCTCTTCAGCGATGCAGGTTTCCAAAAAATCTGAGTATGGAGGTGCCTTCGTCTGGGCTTCTGCCAAGTATTGTGGGCACGACAGGTCCAGAGAGCGGGAGACTCAGTTCCCAGCTCACCTTGGTTCCCTGGGCCACCCAGAAAATGTGAATCCAGGTTGGCTTCATGTGCTTCCGTGTGGCTCTTTGGGAGGGGGAGACGGGGGTGAGAGGTGCGATTCTCAGCTTATGGAAAGGTTGGTCTCTTATTAGGCTCCCACCATGGGCGGACCCTGGGTTTGAATCTGGGCTTCCTCCCTCTACCAGGTTTCCTGAATTGGGCAGAAGCTCTTTAAGGGAAGAGTAGTTTCCGTGTCCTGTTTCCCTCTTCAGCAATGAGCTGTTAATTCCGCCCTCTCCAGGACTCTAAGACGTTTCCAGTCGTTTATCTGGCGCTTTGAGTTTATTTTCGGCGGGATAACTAGTCCGAAGAACCCAGCCCGTCATTACCAGGCTCTGGGCCTTGCTTGCAATCAGATTGCTGATGCCCAAAGGACACCACCTCCCCAGCGTGCTCTTCACGCACAGCCCACCCCTTCTGCCTCGTCCTCAGACAAAGAGCAGGAAAATAAAGATGCCCACCACCCTCGGAGGGCCTCCAGAGTGGGAATCTCAGTCATCACAGCCACCCTGAAAGCCAGATTTAGGGGTGAAGCAGGCCAGGTGGCAGGAGGACCAATCTATACAGGGGACCCTAAAGCATCATCACATAGTGGAATAAGAGAGAAATGAGTCGTGCCGGCCCAGGTTTCTTTTCAGGGGGTTACGGCATTGGCTTAGGAGGAGGATTATTTTTATATAATGCAGGTAGAGAGCTGTAATACACACACACACACACACACACACACACACACACACTGCAGGTGAGCTTGGTGCCTGTTCGCTGCATGGCTTTTGTTTTGGGGAAGGCTCTCTTACAAACTGTCAGCCACGCCGAATTGTTCAGAATAATAGAGAAGAATGGTCTTGCTTTTCACCCGTCCTCTCTGGAATCCCTAACCTCTTTAAATAAAGCGCTGAACAAATATTTAAAGAAAAGCACTTTCTCTTTTATATGATAGCAAGAAACTGGCAACAGTAGCTGCCCCTGGGGAGTGATCCTAGGTGGAATCTTGTTACATATAGAAATAGGTTTAGAAGAAAAAGCTGTACAGATAATTGCCGTACACACCAATCCTGATGGAGCACAGGGGTGGGCTCTCGGCTTCATCTGCACCCCGCCGGCACCCCAGCTCCTGGCTGGCGTGGGGAGCGAAGTCACAGGCGGGCGAAGGGTTGCGTGCAGCAGCTGGAGAGCACAGGGGTGGGGTGGCGGGCCCCACGCTGGGCCTCATCTCGCTGAAGCGGGGTCCTGGCCATGAACCTTGACGGGGTCCGTGCTGATCTCGCAGCGGTGTGGCGGCCGTTAGCCAACTGCTCCCCGCTTCCCGCCTCATCCTTGGCAACACTCCGCCCCAGCGGAATCTTGGCTTCTTGCTCCTGTTTCTTCTCTGTGTGTGTGTGTGTGTGTGTGTGTGTGTGTCTCTCTCTCTCTCTCTCTTTCTCTCTCTGGCACTCGCACACTCCCTTTCTCGTTCTCCGCCCAGACTTGTCCACCTTTATTTTCTCCATGCAGAGAGGGGCCGCAGCAGGAAAGATGGAGAAAGGACTTTGGGACGATTCCAGCTGAGTTTGGAACAATCATTGCTCCTTGCCCAGGATTCTTAAAGGAGAGGAGTAGAAAATGGGTTTTCCCGGAATGGGCAGGGGGGGTCTGTTGGGCACACTTTCAGAAAGCTCTCTGGACACCCCCAAGGGTCCTCGGGAGTAACCCATCAGCCTGCATAAGCCTGGCACTTGAGACACCCCTCCTTCAGTCTCCGTGAACAGCTCTCGTGGTGCAGATGAGGAAACTGGTTGCTAATAAGTGGCAGAGCCAGCTGTCTGACGGCCCCTGCCTCTGCTGCCCAATGCACAGTTGTACACCCACCGCTGTCCCTGCACTGCCCGGCGTCCTGGGCCCAGGGCTCGGTTCTGCTACAGAGGACGGGCAAGGAGGTGACAGGTTCCATATTGCAAGCCACAGCCTCCCTGCCCCCGAGTCCTATGGAGAAAGAGGAGGAGCACAACACCCAATGGGAAGAAAATTTAGAAGAGACCCCGGGGACCTTTGGTGAAGCTGTGTGATTTATTCTGGTCCCTACTGGAATTCTGTGGCACATTTATAAATGTCAGCGCCGGAAATGAAGTCCCCACTGCCTGGCAGCTGCCGGTGTCTGCTGCTGCTCACCAAGGGTTCAGATAAAGCGCCGCCCGCCACCCGCCCGCCCTGATTTATAGAGAGCTGTGAATAAAAGAAAAATACCCCCTGGAAGGAAAGGACAGTTTCTCGGGACAGAAAGGGAGTAATCCAGAAAGTGGGGTGGTATTGGTGGCACACGGAGAGGCGTGTGTGTGTGTGTGTGTGTGTGTGTGTGTGTGTGTGTGTAAGAAAAGACAAAAAAAAATCTAGACCTTTAAGGGGGAAACAGCTTATTTGGAAAGTGTATGCACAAAATTGCTGCGCAATGATTTTAAAACTCAAAGGCAGCACTTGACCAATTAATTACTATAATTGTTTCCTAGACCCAAACCATTTTGATTAGCATGGAAACTGTAAACAACACAGCAATGAAAAATAGCACCCATAAACATATTTTAAGAGCAAAATTTTGAGGACTTGGGGGGAGGGGGGAAATGACAGAGGGGGAAGGAAAAGAAGCTGATATTTAAGGACCCGAGTGGAAAAGCAGATATTTGGAGAATGTTAATGAAAGCAGGCATGTGAAGGTGCTTGGCACAGTATATGTAACTACGTATTGTGAAAAGTGATGTACGAGCCCCCAATAAAATGATTAAATTTAAAAAATTGAAATAAAAAAAGAGCAAAATTTCAAAAATCATGACATCCGTGTCCCTCGGGGGCAGCCATCACAAATTGCCACAAACCCGGGGGCAAAGGGCGACAGACGGATGGACAGCCTCTCACAGGTCTGGAGACCAGAAGTTCAAAGTCAAGGTGGAGGCCAGAGGACTGTGATTCCTCTGAGACCGGAGAGGAGAGTGCGTCCTTACAATTATTCAGGTACTCCAGGCTTTGCTTGGCTGGTGGCAGGAGAACTTCAGTCACTGCTTCTGTCTTCACCTGGCTTTCTCCCTGGAAAGACGCGCTTTCTTCAGGCCATATGGAAAAGAAGCAACTTTTGCTTGGGCAGAGAGGAAACGTGGTGAGTCCCATTACCTTTCAGGAGTTAGGGGAAGGAGAGAGGAAGGAAAACCCTCAGTGAGGTGATCTCTGTCGCCGCGAAGCTTCTCGTCTCCCCATGTCGAACGTGCTCTCATCTGTCTCTGGGGCAGGGAGAGAGGCCAGCCAAGGCTTAGAGAAAAGGGCGGCAAGACAGGGGCATGAAAAGTGAAAGGCTGACCCAAGGGACCACACGCGGATCCTTGAAACTTGTTCTTCAATGAACAGCGGCAGCCCTGCTGGGGAAAGCTGGTGAGACTGTGACACTGTCTGCGGCTCAGCACAGGAGGTGGCTTGGAGGAACAGACATTCGCTTTCTCGCCCCTCCAAAGGCCAGAAGTCTGCATTCAGGGCCCCAGATCTAGGGGAAGCGTTTCTCTCTCCCTCTCTCCTTCTGCCCACTGTCAGACAAGATCCTGGTCCCTGGGAGCTCTTTCCACCACCCCTTGCCGAGGGTGCCACCTTCCATTTGGGCTTCCTTGTCTCTGTGTCTAATTGCCTCTTCTCATAATTTAGAAGGGATAAGATTCAGGGCACCTCACACACACACACACACACACACACAATCATAAAGGTCTCAGCATAACAAAGAAAGTCCTATTCCCAAACAGGATTCCTTTCAAGGGTTGATTCCGATACACGCCCCCACTCCATCCCCAGGGAACGCAGGGCACGGAGGAGCACAAACACAACCCCATCCTTAACAGGCACCAAGTCTCGGATCATGTCTTCCTCTGGGCTCTCCCAGATGGGGGATGCTCCCTGGCCTTTGAGAAAGGGTGGAGGGATGAGCTCAGCCACGCCTCGCCCACCTCCCTCAGGTCCATGCACCTTACAGGGCAGGATGGGACTGCCTTTGTGGGTCTCTGAGACGCTCACTCCTGATGGGAAAGCCCCAACTTTCTCCCCGGGAGCCGCTGGTGGTTTAGAACTGCTGGCCTTTTGGATAGTGGCCCAACTGGTACCTGTTAACCCACCAGGGCTCCCAACTCCCTGGGGAGAGGCACTTCACCAAGATCTCACATTCCCACCCCCAGGGCGCTCCTGGCCTCCAGAGCAACACTACAGTTAAAAGTTGATTTGGTTTAAAAGTTCACACTTTGGGGGCTGGGCCCCGGTGGCGTAGTGGTTGTGCGCGGGACTGCGGCCCACTGGGATGAAGGTTCGATTCCAGCTCCACGGAGCAAAGGCTGGGCCTCCTACTCCCACCACCTGAGGGCAGTGATGCCCACCCCCCCAAAAAAATTAAAAGTTCAAGCTTTTGAACTTCTCACAAATGGTCCCAAATAACCACTATACCTTTTTTTTTCTGGTTTTTTTTTGTTTTTTTGCCACTGTGTCTTCTAAGCCAGCCCTCTGACACGCGCGCGCACGCACATGCGGAGGAGTGCGGTCCCTCCGGAGGTGCTCCGTGTGTGGTTCAGACCGCCTTGGAGAGGCTCCGGTGAAATGTCTCAGAGCCTGTGGTTTATAACCCAGGCAATAAAATGTCTTGTTCGTTTATAGGGGCCCCCTCCCTCCCCGCAGCTTGATTGATCGGACCTGTTGGCCAGGAACTTTCTGGCTCTCCCCACACAGCAGATCCTCTGACTTCTCCGCGGGCCCTCGGCGGACAAGGCTGCTCAGGGATGGGGCAGAGGCACCCTGGTCGATAAAAGAGACCCATCTGTGCCAGAGAGAGACTCGTTCTGTCGATGGGGTGGGGGTCTGGGTGGGCTTTCTGTTCTCTTCACTCTCCACGTGTGGACGGCGATTATTTTGGCTTTAGAAAGCATGGGTAAAAAAATAAAATCGACCCTCAGGAGGGGAAGGTTTGCATAGAAAGGGCCTGCATTAGCGGCGCGGCCAGTGTCCGGAGAGAAAAGCCCAAAGTGTTCTTTCAGTGGACGCCAAGCCCCGGGAAGCCGCAGAGCGGGCTGAAGGGCCCAGCGGCAAGTCCGCGCCGAGATGCCTCGGAAGAAAGGCCTGGTGATCTTCCCGACACATCCGCTATGGACCACTCAGCGGGACCCGCCCCTCCATGGACACAGGTGAGGTCCCGGCCCCGGATCGCCATCCGCTCCACTGCAGCTGTTTTTGTTTTGTTGTACCGGGCTCACGCTGGGTGCTGAGCCGAACAGTCCACGAAGGGACAGCCTCCTCCTTTCGGCCTTTGGTTCTCAAAATCCCAAACCAAGCCCGCGGATGCTGAGCCCCGTCCGGCTCCCAGGCGCTTTAGAGACCGGCCCCCGCCGGACTTTTCGTCCACCTGATGCCAATGCCACCACTTTCTTCCTCCGAGTGGCTGCTAGGTCACAGGCCCACATCCAACCGCGGCGCGCCGGGCCTCCTTCTGTTCTTAGACCTGCACAGCCTCCTGCTGCCCCCGCACCTTTGCCGGCTCCAGAACCTTCCCCAGCAGCAAGACCTGGGTCTCCCCGACCTGGGCCTGAGGAGCTGGCCGGCTCTTCTGGCAGCCGCAGGGCGGCCACGCCGAGTCGTGGCTCTGCTGGCCACGAGGCTGCTGAGGTGGCTTTTAATCCTCCAGCCGTGCAGTTTAGTGATGGCTTTTATTAGGAAATGTAATGAAAAAGACTATATGAAGCCCCTGCCAGAAGGGAGGGAAGGAGGGGAAAAAAGCTAATAAGATTTTGCACCAAGTGTGGCGAGAAAAGAAAGGGGGGAAAAGCCCATTAGGAGTCAGATAATGAGATAAATGAAAGACCGCAGGGGAGATCATTTTTGCAGACTTGCTGGTTGGTTGTAAAATTTTTAATTTGCTGAATTCTCGTTTTTTTTGTCGTCTCTGACTCTTCCCCACCTCGATTGCCGCCTGTCTTTCTGATGCTCCAGCCTCCCTGCTCCACCTGGCCTCTCGCCCCCGCCCCATCAGTGATTGCCTTTCGGATCTGAGCCGTGTGTGTGTGTGTGTGTGTGTGTGTGTGTGTGTCCTTCCCTGTGTGTCCTTCCCTGTGGCCAAGTGGCCTCGTGTGACCTGGGTTGGATCTGCCAGGACCCACCCAGTCAGAGAGAGCCAGAGGACAAAGAGCTGCTTCTCTCCGCCTGCCTCGCCTGCCTTCCAGAGCGGCTGTGGGGAGGGAGAGATCAAGGGAAGACAGAGGAGGAAACACTGGAATGATGGAGGGAGGACAGGAGATCAAAGACCAGAGAAGTAAGGAGGAAAAGAAAGCCCCCTGCTGCTCCCGCAAATCGATTCTCCGCAATGCCCGCCTTCCCGTCTGGGCTCAAGTCACCTCTGTGGGATGGCAGGCCTGAGCAGAGGGCTCTGGAGGGAGGGAGGGACTCGGGGCAGGCCTTGGGGCAAGGCTGCTGCAGAAAACCCGGCCAGACCCGCCCGGCGGGCAGCAGACTCCCTGCCCAAGGACCCTCTTGTCATTTCATGGCGGGCTGGAGCAGACACCTTTCCCCCTGCCCCACACTTGGGAATCCCAAGGTGTCTAATGGCACCCGGGCCAGCGTCCACAGCTGCAGTGGGAGGCTCCAAGGGCAGACACCGCTCAAAGCCTTCCCATGGGTAGAGACCTCGTGTTAGGGAGTAAGAGAATCCTTTCCCACGTACTTTCCTCCCAGGGCAGTTGGCTCTCTCCTCAATCTGCCGCTGGCTATCTAGGGGGTGGGTGGTACCTGCATTAACCCTCGCAGAAGATGAAACCGTGATAAAAATCTTCAAGGTTCATGGGAGGTGCAAAGACCTATTAAAAAGCAAGCAAGAGGCCTGAGATGTGCCAAGGAAACCTCAGAGTCTCTGCAGAGCCTCCCGGAACAGTGACTCTGGCAGCGGGACCCCACGATGGATCAGGTTGGGGCTGGGGCTGTCCCCCGGGAGAGGACGGTTCCTGGTCACACGGCATGACGCAGCGCTGGCCGTCTGAGCCCTGACTCCACCCCAGGCTGCCTCTGCTCCAGGCAGCTCTTAGAGAACGGAAGGTTGGTCTTTTACTTCGTTTCTCCCGGAGCTCAGGACATGGAAACTGGGATGGACCTGTCCATTAGACACAGGAGGAAACTGAGGCTGGGGGAGAAGTTCAGGGGATGGCCATGGCAAGGACCTGCTGTTTCCAGATCTGTGCCCTCATCGCCCCGTCTCCACCCCCTCTGTAGGGCAGCAGGTGGTAGGTGTGGCAACGTATGGGAGCCTCATTGAGAGGTTGGGGAGCCCCAGAAAGGAGCGTGGACCTCAGCCTGAGCCTGGCTGACTGTGTGGCCTTGGATCAAACCCTCAGCCTTTCACATGCCGCTCTGAGAGGCCGGGAGTGAGGGAACCATGCAGGTGATAACCCTTGGCCCAGCGCCTGGTTCCTGAAATCAGCCTGCAGCAGTTTCTCCGACTTTCTCTCTGCTTCTCCTAAGCTGTCAAGCCTTAACTTCACCCCTCGGGGCTCCCAGGGGGACGGACCCTAGAGTTGGGCCCTCCCAGGGACAGACCTCCCCCACACACAGGCACCAAAGACAGGCACATCTCCCTGCCTCTCCCCACATCTGTCCACCCCTGCTTGTCACAGTGACCCCGGGGCTCCTGGGCGTGCAGCCACTCCAACTGTCCCAAGGAGTGTGTGTCATCACCCACCCTCCCTGCCTCCTTCGCAGCCCGGGTCAGCCCGGGTCCTTACTCGTTTGAAGCAGAGAGGAAAATGTTGACAGCACCCAGCCCTCCCTGGCTGGGGATAAAGAGAAAAACGGTTAGCCACTGTAAGAATGAGATGACAAAGGAGACCGAATTCTTCCGTCTTGAAGAGGAGGAGAGGGAATCACTGACAGTAGCCGCCCTGGGTGACTCCCATGAGGCGGAGGTCAGCCATATCTCCTCTCTCCCACCTTTCTATCAATCGGGCCCCAGCCCTCCTGCCCACGGCCCTCCTGCCTCCTCGGCTGAGCTCCACGACGCCTCGTGATGGCCACACAGAACTCCCAGACTACACTCCCAAGTAGGAAGGATATAGGGAGGTAACAGGTTAGAGTTCATGATCAGGAAAGACTCAGGGTACAGTTCTTCAATCAGGTTCTCAGCTGGGCCCACAGGCAGGCCTGTCTCTCCCTGGGGCTCTCACCTTTCAGCTCCTCTTGCTTTTTCTAGCCTCTTATGTCGGCACAGCCTGCCTTCTGCCCCGCTCCACTAAGACAGGCCCACAGACACTTCACTCTCCCTATGGGGCGCATCCTGAGGGCATTCAGCTCTCTAGCTCCATGGGTCAGCAAGCACAGACCCTTCAAACAAGTCTCCTACAGGCAGGAGGAGCTTGTTCGGTCCATGGACCCGGAAGTCCACTGCACTGTCTCCTGCCAATCTCATGGTACTGCCGCCCCTACTGTGATGCTGTTGCCGCTACTCACTGAACTCAGCATGTCTTGTGATCTCTCTCTCTCTCTCTCTCTCTCTCTCTCTCTCTCTCTCTCCTTCTCTCCCTTTGTCTTTCTGTCTCCTGGGTTGGGGAAGTTCTCAGCACAGGGATCCCAGGTCCAAGGGGATAAACTCCACTCCAACTTTTCCTCCTTGGTGGCAGCGAGGGTCCGTTCCTGCCTCTGGGATGGCTCACGGGAAGCTCACATCCTAGCCAGGTTGTTGTGTGAAGGTTCCGCACACCTGGCTGGCACGGTCTCCCCTCCACAAGGGAGCCACACGCCCACCTTCTTTGCACACCTCTCCCCATCACTTGATGAGCCTTACCAGGCCACGGCGAGCAAGTCCACTACAGGAGGATCCACTGCCCAGCAGGGTGGCGGCTTTAGCGGAATCAAGCACAGTCTGTCAGATGCTTCAGATGTATGACTCATCTCCCCAGTGAGGTACAATCGTGGGCTTTCCTGGTTCGCCCCGTCAAGAGGAAGCCTCCGTTACTGTGGAGATGGCAAGCCCCAGCAAGGAGGGGGCGCTTGTAGAACTCTATCTCTTCAATATTAAATCAGCAAGGCAGTGTCATGTCCCCCTTGTTCTCCCTGAAGCTTTCTAAATGAGATGGGTCAGCCTGCCTGCGAGCCAAAGGCCCACGAGACCAGGCAGGGACGAGCACTTAGAAGCCGAGAAAAGACCGGAACTCTGAGAGGCGGCTGGGGCTAGAGACACCGACTCTGGGACTTGAGGATGTCATTCTTGGGGGCAGGCCAGCTCTTCAAGGAACCATCTCAGATGTGCCCTTCACTCCAGCCTCCCCTGGGCTCCCCTTCGGGCCCCATCCAACAACAAATGCAGAAGGCAGAAAGGCTCCCAGGGGGACCCTTTGGGAAAGGATTGCATCCAGCCTCAGGGGGCCTACTGCATAACCATCCTGCCTTGTGATGGGCTGGTGAAGGCCCTCCCCCACCCCCCAGTACCATCTTCCTGGGGTTTCCGCTCCTTTTCCTTAGAGAAGGCTGGCCACAAAGGTCTATTCTGAACCCGAGATCCCAGCGTTCTCATAACCCCAAAGACTCACTGCCGTCAGCTCAATGCCAACTCATGGTGACCCCAAAGGACAGGGTGGAACTGCCCCTGTGAGTTTTCAAGGGTGCACATTTCTAAGGGAGGAGAAAGCGCTGGCGTGGCTGGTGGCTTCAAACGGCTAACTTTCAAGTTGCAGCCCAACGCAGAACCACGACACCAGCAGGGCTCCAGCGCTTTCCGAACCAGGCATGGGCACCTTCCTACCCTTCACCCAGAGAAGAAGCTACCCAGCTGCCCCCAGGGCTGTCCCATTGTCTCGGAAACTTTCGCTGGCATCGTGCCTGAGGCTGGCTACCACCGGTAGAACAAGTCCAGAAGGAAGGAGATGTGACATGATGGAGCCGAAGCCTTCCAGGAGACACACACACTTCAGGCCAGCAATTCCATTTCTTAGCTACTGCTCCAAGGAAATATTGGACAAGTGGGCAAAGACGTAGTAAAATGCTCCTGACAGCTGTGTTTGTAATGGGGAAAAAGCTTGCAAATATTGCAAAGCCACAATAATAAGGGGATGGTTGAGTGGGAGAATCCTGAAGATGCCATCATTTGAAATCAAATTCTAGAAGCATTTCAGATGGGATGGGAGCTATAAATATCTTCTCATTCTAAAAATAATTCAGATAATAAAGAAAGTCGATCCCTACCGCCACCTTCATCCTAACCGATTCCTCTCCCCGAAGGCAACCATTGTCATCAGGTTAGCACACGCCCTCTCAGGCTTTATTTTTGAAGAAGGATATTGACTATAGGCAAGTAATATGTGAGTGGGTGACTAACGGCATCCTTGGAAAGGTCATCATGCTTTGTAAATATGTTAGACCGGGTGGACTGGAGAAACAAATCCAGGGACACCCATGTATGTGTAAGAGAGAGATTCCTATCAAGAAGTAAGTATAAATCAAGAAAGCAGCCCAGCCCAGTCCAGAGCACGTCCATACGTCCAACACTTGTCCATAAATCCCTCCTCAGACTCAGGCGGTCCACACACAACGATGCAGAAGGCAGGAAGCTCACAGGCCGGTGGGTGCAAAGTCTTGTCGATCCAATGGCAGCGGATGCTTCTCCAGGGCTCTGGCTGCCATCGGCGTGGTGCCCCATGGCTGCTCCACCGGAAGGTGAAGGTAAAGAGAGAAGGGGGCAGCTCCCAGCACCCTCCGTATGAGAAGGCCACCCCCACAAGAAGGTGACATCCATCCGGCTGTGAGCTGACTGACAGGCTAGGCTCCACCCCTTGAGTCTATTGATCAAGTGGACATAAAAGAGGAAGTAACTACCACAGGAAAGTGGAGTGGCCGTGAAAAATCGGAAGATCTCCCCACACACACACACACACACACACACAAGATGGATTGACCCAGTGGCAGCAATAATGGACTCACACACAGCAGCGGTGAGGAGCCTGGCACGGGGCCAGGCTGTGTTTCTCCCCGTCCCTCGTAGGTCCCTGCGGGCTGCCATCGACTCAGTGTACCACAACAGACACAAGGAGAAAAGACGACTGATTATGCACCCAAATGCTAATAGTATTCAGCTCTAAGTAGTGGGATTGTGTGTGATTTCTATTTTCTTCCCCAGAAATTATCGTATTTTCTATGTGAACAGAAAAGAGAAACAATGCTATTTTTAAGTGCAGTAAAGCACATGGAATCATCTCATCATGGACTGTCTCGGAGAAGAGAAACCATTCGCCATGCACGTTCGTTCATACCTCTGAAATTGTGCACATTGGGCATGTATGACCTATTACCCCCCCAAAAAAAAATGAATACGATTTTTTAAATTTTCATAGGGTAATAAAATAAAATAAAATGAAGAGGCTGCTGGAGAAGCTCTCGGAAGAGCAGGTGGCAAGGAGAGCCTGCGACTCTGTGAAATCCCCCACGCAGCAGCAGTTCCAATGTCTGAACCCGCTCCAGCTGCCCTGCCATTGGGCTGGGCCTTTCTGACTCGCCAGACAAGGAATTAAGGGCCATCACCTGGAAGAAATGAAGTAGGGTCTAACATAAACCAGGCCATCAGCCAGAAATAATCTTATCATCTTTTACAACAGAGCCAACAGTAATGGCTCCGAGGAGCCCGGGCTCATGCTTTTTCCAAGCCCCTTTCATCTCCCTTTGGCTCTCCAACATTCCTGCCTGGTACATCTGCTGCCTCTTGAAAGTGCCGCGACGCAGGCAAGGTGGTGACTTCGAGGACTCCGGCACTCCTGCGGCCTCTCCAGTCCCTCGTGTGCAGGTGAGAGTGGACGCTGAGTAAGGAAGACCAGAGACAATCGGATCCATGAGATCTGCAGAGTGGTGGAGAGCGGCGGAAGTCTCTGGGCTGCCAAGAGAAGAAACAGATGGGTCTTGGAAGAAGCACGGCCAGAATGCACCTTAGAGGCCAGGCTGGTGAGGTTCCATCTCACGAACTCTGGGTGCGTGGTCAGGAGAGGCCCGTCCCTGGAGAAAGACTCCGTGCTTGGGAAAGCGAGGGAGCAGCAGCAGAAAAGAGGAAGATCTTTGACAAGATGGGCTGACAGGGTGACTGCAACAAGGGGCTCACACATAAGAACAATGATGAGGAACGCAGGCCGGGGACAGGGTGGTACCGTATGTTTCAGACCATAAGATGCACTCCCCCCACCCCCCCGAGAGTGGGGTGAAAGTGAGGGTGTGTCATATGGTCCGAAGGTGTGCCCCAGAACATTTTAGTCTACTGGTACTATTTGGTTCAGATTTATTTATTTATTTTATTTTATTTTTTTTTTTTTGGCATCCCAGCCTTTGCTCCGTGGAGCTAGAATCGAACCTCCATTCCAGGGGGCCACAGTCCCGCGCACAACCACTACGCCAGGCTCAGCTGGTTCAGATTTTTTTGTTTGTTTTCCTGCTCTAAAAACTGGGTACGGGGCTGAGCCCCGGTGGCGTAGTGGTTGTGCGCGGGACTGCGGCCCACTGGGACGGAGGTTCAATTCCAGCAGTGGGGCTGGGCCTCCTACTCCCACCACTGGAGAGCAGTGATGCCCCCCCCACCCCAAAAAAAGTACAGTATCTCGTTCTATTGTACATTGGGTCACTGTGTGTCAGAGTCAACCACAACAGTAACAACCTGTGGTGTCCGGTTCCTGGTGGGGAGGAAGGATGGGCCTAAAGACCTTGTCCAAAGGCCACCCTTTCAAGTCCACCTGCAAGACCCAGCTGTCTCACCACTGGCTGCTGGGTGTAGGACAGCACGCCTCTCTCGCTCTCTCAGAGACCAGCTCCCAAGGTCTGTCTCTGAGCCCCAGGTTCCCCACTTGTAAACAGAGGGCAGACACCCTTGCCCTGCGAGGTGTAGGCGACTGTTGATAAACTGTATGGCAAAGACTCTCATCAAAACAGAGGACCCGTCAGAACCAGGGTGGCTTCTGGAGCTAGACTGTGTGTGTGGAGGGGGAGAGGGGTACTTTCTGGGCCATCCAGTATTTTCTAATTGACACAGACCTTGCCAATCCACCAGGCTGTGAAGCTTGTGAGTATGAACTCCGTCATTTTATTTTATTACCATCTGAAGTTTTTTATTTTAAAATTATCTGGGGAGGTGGGGGAGGAA
>PVJH01018329.1:0-27969 GCA_004026705.1 Nesogale talazaci | reverse complement strand
GAGCTATCATCCCAGAAACCAATGAGGGCGGTTCTACCCTGTGTTATGGGGGTCGCTATGAATTAAGGGGTTTTTTATAGGGCAATGAGTTAGGTTTGTTTTTTGTTTCTTTTTTGGGGGGGGACAGCACTGGGTTGTTTTTTAATAATTTTATTGGGGGCTCATACAACTCTTTTCACAATCCATACATCCATCCATGTGGCAAGCACATTTGCACATTTGTGGCCCTCATCATTCTCAAAACGTTTGCTTTCTACTTGAGCCCTTGGTATCCGCTCCTCATATTTCCCCTTCCTCCCCACCCCATGAGTCCTTGATAATTTATAAACCATTATGATTTTGTCATGTCTTACATTATCCGACATGTCCCTTCATCCACTTTTCTGTTTCTCCTATGTAGATCATTGTAATCGGTTTCCCCTCTCTACCCCTTCCCCTCCTGGTATGGCTCCTCTCATCACTGGTCCTGAGGAGTTTATCTGTCCTGGATTCCCTGTGTTTCCAGTTCCTCTCTGTACCAGTGCACATCCTCTGGTCTAGCCGGATTTGTAAGGTAGACTTGGGATCATGATAGTGGGGGAGAGGAAGCATTTAAGGACAAAAGGAAAGTTGCATGTTTCATCGTTGCTACTCACCTGCACCCTGGCTGGCTCATCTCCTCCCTGTGACCCTGCTGTAAGGGGATGTCCAGTTGCCTACAGATGGGTTTTGGGTCCCCACTCTACACTCTTTCTCCTTCACACTGATAAGATTTTTTTGTTCTTTGATATGCCTGATACCTGATCAAGTTAGGTTTTTTATAACTGTTCTCCAGAAATGATTTCCAGGGGCTGAGCCCCGGTGGCGTAGTGGTTGTGCGCGGGCCTGGGACGGAGGTTCGTTTCCAGCAGTGGGGCTGGGCCTCCTATTCCCACCACCAGAGAGCAGTGATGCCCAAAA
This sequence comes from Nesogale talazaci, assembly GCA_004026705.1. Classification (NCBI taxonomy): domain Eukaryota; kingdom Metazoa; phylum Chordata; class Mammalia; order Afrosoricida; family Tenrecidae; genus Nesogale; species Nesogale talazaci. The sequence goes on along the minus strand of PVJH01018329.1, from coordinate 27,030 downwards.
AAAACCAAAACAAAACAAAACAAAAAAACCCAGAAATGATTTCCAGAAGGAATAGACAGATGCATGCTGTCTGCAGGGCCCGGGCTGTGTCAGTTCTCACTGGGCCATCTCTGGTGGATGCCTGAAGCCCTGCGCATCCTGCCTGCATTCACCCAAACTCCAGCCCAGAGTGGGGGTGGGGGGCAGAGGGGGGGTTATAAAAAAGAGATTGGGCCCTAGGCCCTGTGTTGCCTTCTATATACGTCATTTAACATACCAGGGCATGAAAACCCAAATGCCTAAAGAGGCCGTGAGAGGACAGCAAAGGGGAGCCAAGGAAAAGGAGGGGGGAGGGGGGCCTGGACAGCAGATGGGAGCTTCCAGTGAATGGCCTAGCAGTTCAGGATCCACCCTTCATTGTCACTGCGTGCCAAAGAAGCCGTCCTGATTTTTCAGGAGAAGCAGGGAAATATGAATTTTTCTGTGAAGTCCCGTCCGTGCGTCAAACTCATACCCACAGGCATTCCATCTGGGGACCCATCGACCTGTCCTCTGGTCATTCAGGGCTCTTCCAGTTCTGCAGGCCTCTGAGTTCAAGACAGCAGCTGAAAACATGTCTGCGTGGGCTAAACTCTTAAGGACAGGTTCCAAAGTTCAGACCACGCGGCCTCTCTGGCCTCATCAGTTGCAGGCAGTGGTTCTCAACCTGTGGGTCGTGACCCCTTTGGGGGCCAAACGACCTTCTCCCTGGGATTGCCTAAGACCATCGGAAAACACATATTTCTGATGGTCTTAGGAACTGAGACACTGAGCCTCTATCTGTCTCCAGGCCGGTCTGCCCACATGCAGATACGCCCACCTACCAGTACCCCAGCGTGAAGACTGTTACCCAGGCTACACCATGCTTCACGACAGAATTTCATTTATTCGTCATTAGAAAAAATATTTCACAATCTATTATCACATACTGTTTTGTGATTAATTACGATGCTTTAGTTACGTTCCATTTGTCACAATGAAAATACATCCTGCAGATCAGCTATTTACATGACGATTCATAACTGTAGCAAAATGACAGTGATGAAGCAGCCACGAAAATCATGTGATGGTTGGGGTCCCCACGACTTGAGGAACTGGAGGGAAGGGAGGTGGAGAACCCCTGTTTTAAGCCCTGAAACCACAGCTCTGTTCAAGTGCACAACCGTCCCCCTGAGAGCCTGTGTCCCAGACCCGGCCCACGAGAGCGCTCAAAACAGGGGCTGGGGTGAGCGGGGAGCTGGCGGTCACCCTTGGGTAGTGTCCTGGGGCGGGCCTGGGGGCAACCCCTCACGGTCGGCCCCATCCAAGTGCCTGCCGGCACCCACGACCTACAAACCCCCCACCTCAACGCTGCCCCGCACAGGAGCGCGCCTCCTGAGATACGGGCTCACCTAATAAATTCCTGTCAGAGAAGCTGTCAGGGCCTGGGAAATAAATAATGATATTTAACATTTTGTAATAACAACAATTAACCAGTAAATAATGTCCTTTAAACTGCAAACGCTAGAGTAAATTAATTCTTCTAATGAGCTGTCAGGCACGGAAGAAAAAAAGGCCCGGCTCCCTTTGGTGCCACGCGGCTGCGATGTGAGCAGCCGGGCAAGCTCACCTCGGGCCCTGCGAGCTCATTACCGGGAAGAGTGCCCCGCTCCCCTTCCCCTTCCCCTTCCCTTCCCCTTCCCTTCCCGTTCCATCGCCGGCCTGCCCGCCAGCACCCAGCGTCTGTCTCCGGCACCGCCCGCGCCCCCGCCGGGTGGGCGCAGCGAGCATTGCAATTAGAGATTGCCCCCACCCCACCCCCACGGCCACCCCCCCCACCCCAGACCCTCCCCTCCCCCGGGCCTGGGCAGCGCTCGGCCTGGAGCAGACCACAGAGGAGCGGGAGAAGCCCCGCGCCCCGAGTCCTTGCTGCGTGACCTTGGAGCGGTTTCCTGCCCTCTCTGGGCGGGGGCGTCGTAAATGGAAATGGGAAGCTAATCAAACTGGGTATGATTACCTCTGAGCTCCCGACAAGCCCGTGACCGTAAAAAGGCACCTACGAGTGAGGCGGCTCTTTATGTACTGATTCCGAGTAATTTCCAAGATACAGTGTCAGGTGACGGCAGCGTGGGCAGGGAGTGCGGGCCCTGTGTATTGAAAACGGGACTAAAGAGAGAAGACACCTAACTATTTGCTCGTCCAAGGATCCGCGGGAAATAAATACTGTCGATACCATCACTGGCCTCTGGGGAAAGGAGCAGGGAGCCTGAGAAGGGGGGAGATTATATGGGGGAACAACCTTTCCGAAGTAATTACTGAGTACCCAACCACCCCCCCACCCCCCGCCCCTGCAGGAAGGACCTATTCCAAAAATTCCAGATAGATGGGGATACCGGAGGTCGCCGTGTCTCTCGGGCCAGTGGAATCAGAAGGTGGGATTCCCAACGCCCTCACCACCACCCTAAAACTGGGACCCTTCCAGAGAAAACAAATGTTCTGCCTCTCTAGTAAGGTCTGCCCTGGCCCCCTCCTCCTCCTACCCCCACCCCCGCCACCCAGCTAGTGTGCTGTGCTTCCCAGAATCTAACCCGATTCTCTGCTGCTGTCATCTGAGCTTGCCTCCGCGTGCTCGGTCTTCACAGGTGGGTGAAAGCTCTGATGTGCAGTTCACCTAGCTGGGTGAACCGGAGGGAGAGGAGCAGGCCTTGTGGGAATCGGAGGAGTTGCGTGCCAGGGCCACACCCCAGCCCTCTGGAATCCTGCAGGCCTGGCTTTGAATCTGCGCCTGCCACTTGCAGCCTCCAGGGTAGAAGAGTGTCACTCTTCCCCCCTGAGTTTCTCTTTCCTGAGGGCCCTGGTTCCCTGGGGAAGGACGGAGGTACTGTCTGATGAACGGGCACCATCAACTCCCAGGAGAGCCAACCCACGCTTGCTGTTCCCTGGGACCAATAAAAGACTCCCTTCACCCAGAAGGCACCCCACCCCTAGATCGGTGCCCCTTCCCGGAAGCCAATAAGCCTTCCTAGCCAATAACCCCAAGCCCCGACCTGATCCCCACCAGCAAATAGATGTCTTGTCACTGGCCAGAGCCAGCTTTGCCCATTTGGCACCTAAATTGCCATGGTTTTAAATCCAGAACAGTCTCAAGGGAGGGGTAACTGAGAGATGTCAGAGCCAGCAAATCCCCCAGGCCCATGCGTGGTCGAAAAGCACCTGGGATGGGGCGTGGGCGGGGTCGCTCCTCAGGCTGCTAGGGAAATGGAAGCAGGAAGGGGTCAAACAGGAAGCTGCCCAGCTTCCCATCTACAAGTGGTCAGGTCCCTTTTTCTCTGTTGCTTATCTTTGCTTTCCTCCCGGAATAGCTCCAGATTAAAGAATTTCTTGGGCTGAGCCCCGGTGGCGTAGTGGTTGTGCGCGGGACTGTGGCCCACTGGCATGGAGGTTCAATTCCAGCAGCAGCTCCACAGGACCAAAGGCTGGGCCTCCTACTCCCACCACCAGAGCGCAGTGATGCCCAAAAACAAACAAACAAAAGAATTTCTTAACTAAAAGGTATCTAAAATGCCCCCAAATTGGATCCTCAGAACTGGGCACCCAAGACATGGGGTTCCAGAGAGAGCAAGAGGAAGGAAGCGGGAGCCCTGGGCTGGAGCCCTGGCTGATGCCCTTCACCTGCAACCACCATCCATCCACCCACCCATCCATCCGTTCATCCGTCCGTCCACCCGCCCATCTGTCCAGCAGGGGTTGGCTGTGTGTAGTGACAGAATTTGAAGAGGTCTTAGTGGAACTTCCAGGCAGGCTAGGAGGAAAGACCTGAAAACCCGACTTCTGAAAAGCAGCCCGCGAAGAAACCCCGTGGACCATAGCGGTGTGATCCACAGCAGACTATCGAGATGGCGCAAGACCAGCAGCGTCGTGTCCCCCGGGCCCGGGGCTCAGCGTCAGCATCAAGGGGATACAGTAAGTTCCAGAGAGAGCCAATCAACGGAGGCAGCTACTACCCCGTTGCCTTTTTTGCTGCTCTGCTAGACAGACTCGGCCTGTAACGCCAAGAAGGGCAGCTGCCCTGGAGTCCAACTGACGTAGGGAGCCTACCTCTGCAACTCCCCAGTTTGGGAGACAGCCCAGAAAGGCCTCCAGGCTGGGTGTTTTGCAGAGGGCAGCGAGAAAATCAGAGCTGAAACCAGCAAAACAAGGATCCCAGGAGGGAGTGAATCAGCTCCTTCTGGGTCTGGGGGCTGCAGAGCCTGCCTCAAGGTCAGACGGCCTCCTGGTCACCCTGTCCTCTAATGGAGGGCCTGAGCCCTCCGTGGGTCCTGGCACGTGTGTGTGCTAGGCAAGGGGAGGGGGGGGAGGGAGACAGTGCTCTCCGTGTGCAGAGGAAGCTGGGCTTCAGCCACACGGAAATTAAAACCAGCTTGCCCAGCGCTGAGTTACCGTGTCGCCTGAAATCAGATTGATTTCTTGGGCTTGTTGTGACGGCAGTGTTGCAATTGATTCGTCTGGATGGCACGGAGTGTATCTATTCAGAGCTGTCTGTCATTGATCTGAATAAGCTTCTAAAAGAGCCCAAATACCTGGCGAGGGCGAGGTCACCACCAACCCCGGCTCGATATTAATTATAATAATGAACAGGCACGAGGAGGGTTGGTTCACTGCCTGCCCTGCAGGACTGGCCTCTGTGAGGCCAGGCGTTTAATATTCATGGAGGGTCAACAGTGTACAGAAAGGCAGTGAGTCTCCCTGCCCGGGAGGTGGTGTGCTCCTCTGTTTCCGAGGGACTGCGACAGACCGGGTGCGGCTGAAACAGGAAAAGGATTGTTTCCTGGCCCCCAGTGGATGGCCTTGGAGCGGGTTCTTTCTCGAGGAGCCTGGACCGGTATACTTCCCCTCTCAGGCAACTTCTCACCTGTAACACTCGCTCACTCACTGCCGACTCATAAGGAGACCATTACAACCTTCTCTGCCGCTCCAGGCCAAAACACAGCTGGAAGGCTGGAAGGGTTTTCTAGTTCCGGGAGAAGCCGAGAGAACCTGCCTGCGTCAGTTCACAGAGAGAACGCCTGCCCGTCCCAGCCACAGCCCAGAGTGAGCACTCCATCAATGGAGCGATTGTTATCATAATTATCGATCCACTGAATATGTATTGGGTGCCTGCTACATGTCTGGCCCAGAGGGGGAATGTGTCAAACAAGCTCTGATTGCCTGCCTTTGAGTCAGGGAAATCTGGAGTGCACTGTGTTTTGGGGAGTGAATTGGGTCCCTAAGAGAGAGACAGGTAAGTCCTCTCTCTCCCCTGGGACCTGTGCACATCAGCTTGCTTGGAAATGGTGTGTGTGGCGGTCTTTTAGGGAACGTGAGGTCATGCTTGAGTCAGACTGAGTCTGAATTCCCCCCGAGGAGAGACAAAGAGAGAGCAGCGGAAGGAGATGGAGAGCATGAAGGAATCCCTGAGGCTCTCAGAAGCTAGGAGAAAGGACCAAGACTCCTCCCCTGGCCACCCTGGAGCCAGCAACTATCCTTAGGGACTGTGAGATGACAAATGTGTCTAAGCCACCAAGTTTGTGGGACTGCCCTAGGCAAGTGATACATTATGGGAAGCAAGGAATAATGGCCCTCTCACCCCCACTGCGGCAAGCACTCAAGAATCTGAGGGTTCCTTTTCTGGAAGAGGGTTTGTGGTGATTCAGGTGTACCCCCCTTGCTGGTCAGGTAAGAAAGAGGCTGGCCTCGCTCGCTTCCTGGCCTTCAGCCCTAGCGGAGTTTTGGACTTACTGTAATGAGGAACAGGTGTGGGCAGAACTTCCAGAAGATGATGGAGTCAGGCTGAGCCCCGGTGGCGTAGTGGTTGTGCGTGGGACTGCGGCCCACTGGGATGGAGGTTCAATTCCCGCTCCACGGAGCAAAGGCTGGGCCTCCTACTCCCACCACCTGAAGGCAGTGATGCCCAAAAAAACAAAACAGGGCTGAGCCCTGGTGGCGTAGTGGTTGTGCGTGGGACTGCGTCCCACCGAGATGCAGGTTCAATTCCAGCTCACAGGAGCAACGGATGGGCCTCCTACTCCCACCACCAGGGCAGTGATGCCCTAAAAAAAAAAAAAATTTTTTTTAATTAAAAAAAAAAAAAAGATGATAGAGTCGGAAAAGAGACCTGGTGGTTGACTTCTGAACATGAACATCAGTCGATGAAAAGCCAGTGGACCCGACCTGGGCAGAGTTGCTCTGAAGACAGACAGCTGGATGGGAGGGTCTCCGGAGGTCGAGTACCTGGGTCTGCTGCTCAGCAGAACATAAATCAGCTGAGGAGAGGCCCTCCCAAAACACTGTTCTTTCTGGAAGAAGAGACCCCTGCCCTCGAAGGTTCCAGCAGGAGCACGGTCAGACTTGAGGTTCAGCCTGTAGCAGGGAAGGTTGAGAGAGGGACCGTACCCACCAACAGGAACTTGCTGACTCCCACCCACCGAACTTCAAGAAACCAGAGGGGATTGCAAAAAGAAATCCGCGGGTGAAGCCCCCAGAAGGCGTTGAGGCTCAGAAGGCAGTGAAAAGGACCTTGGGTCCCATCTGTCTACTTCCGTCTTTGCCACATTCTTCTTCTGTTCCTCCAAGCTCGCCTTTCTCCTTGAGCCCTGCGCTCAGGCCGCTGGCAGAGACCCCCATCATCAGCCTTAAGAAAACATCAGAAGAAAGTTAATAGCGAAACGCTCCGGCGAATCTAATTGATTTTTTTTCCTATTGGTTCCCTAATATGGGCAACCCTGTTCCTGCCGCTTTTTCTGGCTGGAGATTATGTCATAAATAAAGAGATTTGCTCCCTATTTCCATGTGCTTATCTTTAATAAGTTAAGAACTCAACAAGCTTTAGGAGGACTTGAAATAAGCATGGAATCCGAAGATGACTTCGGCGGTGGCAGTGGCAGTGGCACCAGCCCCAGGCTTACTTCAGCAAGGGCACAGCCCTGGGAGGGAGAATTTGCATTCTCTGGGCTACTCTGGGGCCCAGAATCAGCTGAGAGGAAAGAGGGGTGGTAGGAAGAGCTGGGGGAAGGGAACTCGGAGTGACAGTGGTGGCAGGACAAGACCTGTGAAGTAAGGGGTAATGTGGTAGTTAATTTTTTTTTCAGGCATCACTGCCCTCTGGTGGAAGTGGGAGGCCCAGCCTTGCTCCTAGAGAGCTGATGCTGGATTTGAACCGCCAGCCCAGTGGGCCACAGTCCCGCACTCAACCACTATGCCACCGGGGTTCAGCCCAAGGTGGTAGTTAAGAATGTGTATTCATGCTCGCTTTGGCAGCACACATACTAAAATTGGAATGATACAGAGAAGATTGGCATGGCCCCTGCACAAGGATGACATGCAAATTCGTGAAGAATTAAAAAAAAAAAAAAAAGGGGCATTCTAGAGCCAAGAAGTCTGGGTTCCAATTCCAGCACCGCTGTAGCTTGCTGTGTGGCCCTTGAGCAATTTGCTTAGCCTCTCTGCATCTCTCCTCCCTAATTTAAAAAATTGAGGATAATAGCAACATCTACTGCATACGTTGCTCTACGGTGTTCTACGCATGTAAAGTGCTCCGGCATGGACATGCAGGTATGCTATCATTCTAAAATCTTTATGGCACCAACTGGATTCCACTTAGCTGTTGCCCAGCCCTGGCCATGTGACAAGGCAGGCCCTGGCAATTGGGTGAAGGCGGTGAGAAATGTCCCCACCCTCAAGGGACACCCAGCCCCACGGGGGAACACTATGATGGGCCATCCTTTCCTGGGAGGCTGCCAGCCCATCCTCACAATGCTCACTCACGCTGTGGTTCAGAGTGGGCCGCAGGTGAGCGGGCATGTCCTAAAAGCAGAGGGTGAACAGACATGGTCAGGATCAGACTCCGCCCCACTCGAGGCTGTGCTCAGTGCCCACAGCCCACCTCGCCCCTGGCGCGGGCCGGGTTCCACTCCTGCTTTACAGAGTCTCACAGCAGCCGTATGAAGAGAGCAAACAGGATGATGACGCACTGTCCTGGAAACCATTGTGATGTCAGATAAAGAAGCTGAGCCCCAGAGGGCAGGTAAGTGATTTGCTCACAGCCTCACAGCTACAACGTGGTGAGTCAGAATTTGAACCCGAACCCAACTGAACGACCCTGTTCTGAACACGACTCTCAATTCTTCACAGGCCACATATGAAAGGACTGTTATATGTGAGGATAGAGGTTGAGAAGACAGAAATGACTATGGTGAGCATTTCTACAGTTTTTCCCTCACTTTCCCTTCTCACTTTCCTGAAAGCCAGAAGGAAGCATTCCCCTTGAGCAGGCAGAGAAATGGAGGCTCAGAGAGACCCAGAAACTTCCCCCAAGGAAGCAGAAAGCTGGGATGGTTTGACCCCAGGGCTGCCAAGGCAGGTGGAAGCTGCTCAAGATGCCCCTTGGTCTCTTGATGGAGTTTCCTATCCCAGCAGATCTTGCTCTTGTAAACGACTCGCGTGACATCCGTCCATCTGTCCACCCCGCTGCTCATGCCTCCTCCCTTCCCATCTTCCCTCCACCTCTCCCCAAAGGATGGTGGCCAAGTTCAAGAGCCAATGAGGCCAATCTCTTGTCTCTCCAGTGAGTCAGAAAGCAGGACTGCTCACAGTCTCGCTCCTTTCCTGATGAGGAAATCAAGGTTCTGACCAGACCCTCCCACCCAGTGGGGCTGTGACCAGAACCACCTGCGACCTTTCCTCCCCCAGTCCCATGGAACCAAGCCAGTGCTCCCAGGGCACCGCGAGCGGGTCCCATCAGACTCTGCAGCTTATTGGGATGGGATTCTATGAAGCCCTTCCTTCAAGGGGAATTTCGGAAGGTTCTGTGTTGCTGTGGGAGCTTCCCAAGGAGGAAGGAGCCCCAGGAGCTGTCTTTTCACCGCAGATGGACTGAGATGTGTCCTCTTCCCTCCCCAAAGTCTGAAGTGACCCTCCTCCTCCCCAACAGGAGAGGCCTCCAACCCAGCCCTTCATTTTCATTCTCCAGACTCTGGATCCCCTTGCTTTCAGGACTGGTGACCTCACAATTGGTTGCCATGGAAGCCATTGTGACGTCACAGGCAGAGGCCGACTAGTTCAAGGAGAGGGGGTGGAGAATGCATGGCCAGGACTGAGGGACCCTCGGGCTTTCTGTCCTATTTTCAGAGCCAGAAGAGGAAGTGGCCATTCAGGTATGTCTGGAGCTGACTTTTGGTATCAGCTTCCCTATGTCCTCCTGGCCCCGAGGAATCGAGAGAGGACCAGTGATCAGGAACATCTGGAAGACTCCCCACCACGTGGGGGCCGAGCTGCTTTTGTAGCAGGAAGGAATGAGTACATATCAGGAAGGCCCCTGTGGCAGGAAGAGCTCCTGGCAGCGGGTGTGACTATCCTACCTTAGGACCTTGAGCCAAGGGAGCTCTTGATCTCGGGGGCTCTCTAAGAACACGGCCCATAGAGAGAGGCACTGCCTTCCAGTACGGTGAGAATCTGCCTCCCCGGCCTGGTCTGTGTACTCCTGGAGGGCCCTGCCTCCCCAGTAGCCATCTCAGGTCCTGGCTCCCACGAGGGGTCAAAAATATTCCTGCATTCCATAAACAAATGGGTGAGAAGGAGATGAATGAACAGGGAGGTGAAGGATGGCTGGATAGATGGGTAGATAGACAGATGGGCAGGAAGTTTACAGATCAGGCAAACACTCCTGCCCCCCCAAGTTTGTAAGCTACACCTACACTTGCCTGTGTCTCCAGCTATGTCCACACCACACTTCTTGTTCTCTAAGAGCCACCTTTTAGCCCTTTCTACTATAGGATCTAGCACACGCTGTTCCCTCTGCATGGAAAGTACTTCTCTTCTCTCTCCAGTCAAGTAACAGACTCTATGGCTTGACTCAACCCCTGCCTCCCGGCAGAAGCCTTCTCTGGTGAGGTCAAGTCCTGACTATAGGTCAGGTCTTGGGAACCTGTCCTTCCAATCACCTGCCATATTGTGACTTTGCCCTTGATCTTGTGCTGTCTTCCACGCCAGAGTGTGAGCGTTCACTCCTCTTTGTGTCGCCAGCACTTAGCACCCAAACAAACCACACTGCTGCCACTGAGTGAGCCCCAACGCCTGGCACCCCACCCCACCCCCAGTGTGCAGAGTGGAACAGCTCCAATTCCCAAAGGTTTCCTCGGGGGCCATCTTCACGGGAGCTGCTCGCCAGGCCTTTCTTCCACCGCACTGCCAGCTGGGCTTGAGCTGCCAATCTGTAGGTGCAAACTGCTCATGCTCAGGGACCTGTGCACTTCACACCGCGATGCTGGATAAACGCCTGTTGAAATCATTCATCAGTAAGTCACCCGCCTGTCCCAAACAGCCCACCTTCCATGTGCTGGGCCTCCTGGAGTGGAACCCGGGACAGAAGCCAGGGGACCAAAGAACCTGAGACCCTTCTACACCTGCTCCTGCAAAGGCCCCCGCATCTGTGCCTTTCTGCCATGCCTTGGTCATAAATCTTAGCTTCACCCCTTATTAGCTATGGGGCCTCAGGTCCTTATCTGCACAGTGGGGATAAGAATGGCCCTTCTTAAGACATACTCAAGGGCTGAGCCCCGGTGGCGTAGTGGTTGTGCGCGGGACTGCGGCCCACTGGGGCGGAGGTTCAATTCCAGCAGAGGGGCTGGGCCTCCTACTCCCACCGCTGGAGAGCAGTGCTGCCCCCCCCCAAAAAAAAAGACATACTCAAATCCTCCAGTTGAATACCCCAAAGTACTAAAAACAAGCAAACGGGCTGAGCCCCGGTGGCGTAAGTGGTTGAGTGTGGGACTGCAGCCCACGGACTTGGCGGTTCAAATCCAGCAGCGGCTCTCAGAAGCGGCGCTGGGTAGCTCCCACGCCCACCAGAGGGCAGCGATGCCCCCCCAAAGAACAACAACAAGCAAACAAACTCACTGTCATCGATTCCATTCTGATTCACAGCGACCCTACAGGACAAGGGTCTACCGAGACTTTTACTCTTTACAGAAGTAGAAAGCTTTTCCCCAAGAAGCTGCTGGTATTTTTGATCTCCTGATCTTGCAGTTAACAGCCCAACACCTAATCAGGACTCTACCAGGGCTCCTTCCTCATAAAGGGTGCTATCCAGGGACCGAGGAGACATCGGCTTTCTGCTCCCTTATAGAAAGAGTTAAAGTCTCAGAATCCACCCTGTCTCATAAGGTCGCCTTAAATCAACATTGGCTCGATGGCAGGGAATGGGGGCTGGGGGGGTTGGTTTATTCGGGGACCGTTTACCCAACACGCAAGGTAAGCACAGGCTTATGTGCGCTTCGTTACTAAGCTGCAGTACGCTGTTAGGACACATGAGAGGCTAAGCACAAGTCAGTCCCGGCCTGCTTTGCCTGCTGGGTTCTCTGCCCCAGTCGAGGGGGGGTACATCTGCAAAGAGGCTCTGATTCTTCCAGACGGGGCTGTGGGGGTAGGAGAGAGATGGACGCCGGACAGAGCTAGAGGCCGCATCTTTGAGATGATGGTGAGTAATATGGGACCCTGTTTACTGAAGGCTAGGCAGCAAACCCTGGCTGACTTTGCTCATCGGGTGGCCAATCCCCGGCTGGCACGGTGACTATTGGCATCAGGAGTCAGGAACGGTCTGCCTGATGTGGGCTGTTTCTCTTGTTTTTTTTTTTTAAGTTTTTTTTTTGCGGGGGGAGGGGGGGACATCACTGCCCTCAGGTGGTGCGAGTAGGAGGCCCAACCTTTGCTCCATGGAGCTGGAATCGAACCTCCATCCCAGTGGGCTGCAGTCCCGCACACAACCACTACGCCACTGGGGCTCAGCCCGTGGGCTGCTTTCTAATGCATGGGGACCACAGCGAATTCTCAAGACTCTGTCTTCAGTGCATAGGACGATCTTTTAAAAAAAAAAAGGAAAAAAAGATGCTTAAAACCCTCTGGACGATGTGCATCGGATAACGGTCCATCTTTTATGCAGCTCCGAAGCTCCCTGCCTGGGTTTGCACAAAGGGAAAGCGACAATTATCCTCTTATTACCCCTCGAATCTTGTCTCAGGCACATGATAAAAAGCAGAGGAAGGAAGGACTCCTTTGTGCGCTGTCACATCTTGTCTCAGGGTGAGAACCAGAAGATTGTCAGTGCCTCCCCCATCCAATGGAGTGGAGGGCCCTTGGTCACTGGTGCTCACCCCCCCCCACACACACACACCCCATGTGCTTGACCTACCCATGGATACTCTTGGGTCTTTGGGGCATGGGCCCAGGTTGGGCCAGAAGGCAGTGAGGTATTCTTAACAGGGAAGTCATGCTCCCCCAGTCCCACCCTCAGTTCACTGTCATTTCCTAAGGCCCACCTGCAGGGGACAGCCGACAGGATGCACTCAGTCCCAACCCCGTTTCCCTGACAACCCACTCCATCATCACAAGGCCATTGACGGGTCCTCAGTTCCAGAGCTACACCGTGAACCCAGTGCCTCCGGACAGCAATATTTTATGTAAGTTCAAGTGCTGGAAATATTGAGTCCGGGCGATTTAAATTCAAGAGTCCTCTATATTTCTCTGGAATGATCACCGGTCTTTGTTCCCTCCTTCACCTGCTTATTATCTTCGGAGCCTTTCCAAGCCAAATTGGCTTCACTGTTTAGGGAAACAGAAGGCTTCCAGCGCCCACCCTCCTAAGGGTAACTGAGTCAGGTGAAGGCAACCATTTCTTCCTGCTCTTCGGCACCTGTGCAGGTGGCCATGCTGCCCCCACATAGCCAGGGCTGTTAGGATGTGGCATCAACAAGAGACTGTGTACGGGTCAGTGCAATGTCATGAATTACTTACTACGGCCCTTCCTGCCACAGTCCTGTGATATACTATAAATCCTGCCCTCTATGCCTGTGGCTACAGCCCCAATTCCGAGTGAATTGTTCACTCCAAATCATGCTCATGAGGCAGCGTTAGGGTGGGATGTACTTTGTGTGCCTGACCCAAGTCACCATCCTTACCACCCTTATTCAAGTCACAGCCCTTCGCCACGTTGCTGAAGTCACACTTGTGCTGGGATCGTGCCTTTTATTTCCCAAGACCTAAGAGGAGAGAGGAGCAGACAGAGCAGGGGGAACTTGCGAGTCGCCCACAAAGAAGAGGGGGGCAGGTCCTTTCGACCCAGGGTTCCTGGACAGCCTAGCCCAGTGTAGAGGAGAGCGAATGATACCAGAGATGGTGAGAAGCAGCGGCAGACGTAGCAGAACCAAGAGATAGCACAAGACGGCTCCGTGGGCTCCCCAGTCCGCGGAGTAAGACAGCTGAGCACTTTGGGTCTGAGCTTATTGCCAGAGCCGAAGAGCTTCATCATACTTGCCCAAGCGGGGGTAGGGATTAGGTCAAGGGACTGAGGGCCGGAGAGAAGTCTGCCTGTGGACACGGCTGAGAGGAGGCTATAGTAATCAAAGAATTGTATCTTGAGGATTCCTGAACCTGAATTATAACCGTTCCTTCTCTAAGAAACCCGATAATCACATTACCTGAGTTTCATGCAGCCATTCTACTGAATTACCAACTCTCACAGACAAGCAGAGTGCAGGGGGAGGGACAGTTGCCATCAAAATTGGTGAAGAGGGGAGGGCAGAGACCTGTCTGGCCATTGGCTGTGGATCTTGATTTTCCTCCCTGGTGACGGAGAAGATCAGACGCCCTCCCCGTACGATTTCTAGAGCCAGGGAACATTGAGGGGTGCTGGAGTGGAGGCCTCATGCGCCCCGAGTTGGGGAGAGCCATGCTTAGGGTAAGCCTCAGGGTACAGAGGGGAGAGAGAGGGCCAGCTGTTCTTTCTTCTGCACCACGCCAACCTAGCCTGACACCAAATTAATTGCATTCAAATGAGATGCAAAGTATTATGCAAATATAGTGGAGAAGGCTGCTCTTCCAGAAACTTCAGGCTGTTGGAAAGGCCAGCACCTTGAACCCTTTCCTGGAGGATCCTGGCAGGCTCCCTTTAACTTCATCCCCTGCCCCTTCAGCACCAGCTGGCATGAAGAATGCCATGAGACTACCTGGGGCCTCTCTGGGCCTTCTCATCGTGTGCCTGCTCTGGCCTCCCATCACAGGCACTCCTGGCCTCTCTCACACTGAACTAGAGGAGGGGCTATTGCAAGTGAAGTTGCCTCTCTCTGGCCGCCTCAACTCCTGATCCCCACACATCCACAGCATCTGCAAAGTAGGTGCAGGGGATTGGGGGGGGGGGGTGTTGTGTGTGTGTGTGTGCATCTATTTAACTGTCCATTAAAATAGCCCCATGCCCGTCACCTCTGTACAGGCGCAGGCTTCCAAATTGCCAACCCCCGCTGCCTGAAAGCACCATGTGGTTCCTGTGCCTGGTAATTGCCGTGGTGTTTGTTGAGCTGTATTTGCATTTGATTGTCATTTAACTTTCCATCTTTCTCCTTCAATCAAACCAAACCGGGGGGATTGGGCTTTTGCAATTGATTATTCATTTTGTTTTCCGCCCCTGGGTGGGTTTTCAAAGTCTCGTTTATCAGCGCCACTCGCTTGAACCCAGGGATTTCTTGTGCCGCAGAGTGGGGAAAAGACCTCTCACCCATCCCAGGACTCCCTGCGTGAAGATAATCTAGCCAGCATCGTGGGTGTTAAATCGCGTTCCTGGCCAGCCCGTCGCATGCAACATTGATGGAGTCGGGCAGATCAAAGGCCTCGTCTGGGGGTGCTGGGCCGGCTGGAGGCCTCGGTTTGGAGATGGAAAGCAGCCTGCATCAAACCACTTTCTGCTGCTGTCATCAGCCTCATTCGGTCCTACTCCAGGAGGGGAGAAAACGCCCTGCCTCCAGTGCTTGCCATTGAGCAGGGCCCTCCTTCCACGCTCACCTTGGAAGACTTGGCTTTTGGGTAATCTCAGAAGTCTGGCTGGAGCCCCCACATCCTGTCTGTGGCAGGCACAGCAAAATCTGAACGTCCCCTCCAAGGAATGGGGCGAGGTGAGCAGGTGGTGTTCTGTGGTTCTGGTGAAAATGGGGGTTGGCTGCCCGGGCCTGAGAGCAATTCCCCGCCCCCCCTCAGAACACAAGTGGCATCCCTGCAGGGACTTCCAAACAAGTCACGGGTGTGCCTGTGATCCTCCAAATGGATGGGCTCTGGAAAGGGAGGCTGGCTTCTCCAGGGCTGTGTTGTCGGTGGCTGGTCCCATCTGGATAGAAGCTGTGACAGTCCCTGGGATTGGAGACCGCCTTTGAGCCCTTTCACCCCTCTCTGGCTCATCTTAATCCAGCAACTGGGGCTCAGACTCGTCCTGAGCCAACCATGAATCACCCCCACCCCGGCTCTTACTGCTTTTCATGGTGCTTAAAAACCTCCTCGATGATTCCAGGGCCTTTGTTTTTGGTTCAACAATCTCTGCGATGTCCTAACTTCACCCTTGGGTCCCGGGGCTTTCTTATACTGTGCCATAGAGTCCATTTCGACTCGCAGCGACCCCGTGTGAAAGAGGAGAAGGGCTCCCAGAGCTCTCTTGGTTATAATCCTCACAGAAGCCAGGGGGGTGAGGTACCAACCGTTCAGCCAACTGCTTCATCCCTTGTGCCACCAGGGTTCCCTCGGTGACCACGAAGCCTCTCACAGCTTGGCCACGGCCAACTGCTCCCACCATTCCTCCTCTTATCCTGCAGGTACCATGGCCTGCAATGAGAACGGGCTTCTCATTGACCCCAGACCCTCTCAGACTCCACCATTTCACCTTTGCAGAGAAGCCCTGGGAGCCCAGCAGTTAACTGCTAACCAAAACTTCGGTGATTCCAGGCACCAGGAGAAAGAGATGGCAGTCTGCTTCTGTAGAGATGGAAGATCTGTGGAGTCAGTTGTACCCCACCTGACAGGGTCCGCAACCGGCTTAGGCTTGCTTTTGTAGAAACAGACCCTCCCTCCCCCACCAGCCTGCTTTAAATGAGCTCCCTCTTCATCTCCACTAACTAGAATCTAAAACCTATTCCGGATTTGGCTTCAGCCCTCCCTTCTGCTGCGCAAGGCCATTACTGACCTCCCTACCCCCATCCCCAACCCCACCCAAAGAAGCAAACCTCTCCTTGGCCACGATCTCTCAGTGCTCATTAAGCACCGGGACTGGCCTTGGGCTTTAGACAAGCATCTCCTCCCCATTGGCTCACTAACCGTTACTGAGTATCGACGATGTGCTGGGCACTGGGGGTGGGCAAGATGGACAAGGTCGGTGCCTGCGCGGAATCGACAACCTAGTGGAGAAAACAGCTAAGTAAACAAGTGAGCACACAGACAGGGGGGCCCTAGGGTCCCCGGAGGACAAAGAGGCAGGAGGCCGCTACAAAGAGAAAGGAAGGGGTGGGCTCAGTGAAGGGACCCTGGTAGCTTCCCGCAGGCTGTCACTTCCAAACATGTGTGACTTGTGTACACTATTTGTGCGCCCTCTCTTCATTGTTGAAAGCCCCTAAGAGCACCTCGTCGTCTTCTATTTGTGGGTGACATTGAGGTCTGGGCAAAATGGACCCCTTAGAGGGCATGAGTCTGGGCGGAAACTCCACCGCTTCCAGTTTGGCCCGGGCGGTCTGTCCACCTAACTGGGAACTCACTGCATAGAGGCCATGTTGACTATCTTCAGGAGAGAGGGATAGCTCAGGTGCTACTCCCATCAGCCAGTGCAAATCCACCCTTTGAACTCAGGGGAGAGTGCTGCATTCTGGGACTTGTAGTCTCTATTGGACCCCCCACCCCCCACCCCCTCCCCTCGTGAATGCTTGTCTCAGGCAGCAAGGAGACAGACAGGGGAAGTCCTGGGGTAGCTTACCTTAACCTCCTGCCTGTGGGCAATGCCCAGCCCATGAAGGATCCTGGTTGCCAAGAGAGTCCAACCAGCCTCCAAAGCTCCATGAATCATCCTGGCATACAGAGTTCACCCCCAGGTCATGACTCACCCTCCTCTGCTCAGGCTTCCCGGTCCTTTGGCAGTGGAGGGGGGCAGGGCAGGTGCTCAGGAATATCTTCAAGGAGGGCAGGAGGGATCTCCTGATGTTGATTAAAATGTCTCCAGACTTCTTACAGCCAGAGAACCTTCCACCTCGGTCCCTTTCCCCCTCCTCTGTCGGCCACTTCCCCTTCATATTTCTCTCTTGGCGCTCCTCATTTCCCATCTTCCAGCTCCTTCCTCTGGCTGCCACCCTTCTGCTTCTGAAAACGACTGTCCAGACAGCTTCTCTAACCCCACACGCCACCTGCCTGCTGCCCGGGGTTCTTCCCTAGATGTCAGACCTCCGTCGGGGCTCCCGGGAGAAAAGGGCTTCAAAGAGGATACAGTGAGCACAGCTGGAAGACTGTGGGGTCTGACGAAGGACCATAGGATTTCCTGAGGAAGGAGACCTGAGTCAGAGTCTTGCCCCCTGCTTCCAGGAGGGGGCTCGGAAGGCATTGGACAACGACTGGGTTCCAGAAGCTCTGAGAAGGAGCCCGGTTCATGTGAAGAGGAACTCTGCTGCGCAAAGCTGCCGGGAGCTCACCCCTCCCCTTCCTCCACAGAGAGCAATCACGTCGCCCACACCTTTACATCCCATGTGTCCAAGGAGCCATCCATCACCCTGGGTCTAAACCCAGCAGGCTCAGGGAGAGCACAGCTGGGCTGGCCGGCCTTGTTGCTCTGGGGTTCCTCCGTCCAAGCATTTCCCTGGACACTGGCTTTTCCCATGGACTCCCAGAGGAGTGTCCCCTGCTACCCACTAGAGACTTCTTCAAGCCTCTGTCTAAAACAGCCCGCCAGGTCCCAGCTCCCTGAGGCCTGTTCCATTTTTTTTTTTTCACTCCGTTTCAGGAACCTGAGCTGAGACGGGCCTCAAGTGTCTGTGCCGACTGGCTCCCACTGTGGCCCTTCAGAGGGGCCAAAGCAGTCCCAGAGAGCCACGGCTGCCAGGGGAGCCCGGACCCCACCTTCTGCAGCCTGCAGCTGGACCCAGGTTGCCGCCTGACAAACGAAGAAAGCCTCCGCAGGACACGAGTGCCACGGGCTTTTAACTATAATATCGGGATAATTAAGCTTTTCTGGGAACACAGTGTGCTGCTGATGCAGCTGCCTGAAGCCCTGGCATTTTATTGAGCACAAAGTAATAATTTATTGTCCTTTGTACGCTCAAAAGCCATCTTCATTATCAGGCCAGGACGGAGCTGCCACAGGGGCACCGCGGGCCTCTCGCAGACGTCTTCCCAGGTCACCCTTCTCGCCCTCGGGGACCAGGATGGGGTGGGAAGGTGTGGGGAGGGGCTTGCTGGATTCCACCCAAACCTTCACGGGAATCAGGTAAGAACTCCGCGTCTTTGGGCAGGCTGCTCCTGGGGGAGAGGGTGGCAGGCTTGGCTGCGGGTAGGCAGCGAGGAGGGCCAGGGGCCAGGCGCCCCCCCTTACTAGGGCAGGCCCTCCCCTGCGCCGGCGGCGCGCGGCGCGGGAAGTCGCACTCTGGCCGCTGGCTGTGCTGCGCCTTTGCTGGAGACTTTACGGTAAGCCGCTCCTCCCGCGCCCCCGCCCCCAGCCCCGCGCGCCGAGCCGGGGCGCCGACGCCAGGCGCTGGCCGTGGTGCTGATTCTGCCAGGCGCTGGCGGCGGCGGCGGCGGCGGCCCCGCTCGCTTTCCCCGGCCGGCCTCGGCTCGGCCCCCGCGCCCGCAGCCGGCCGCGTCCCCAGCCCTCCCGCCGCCGCCCCCGGCCCGGGGCGCGGCCGCACCGGCACCATGCGCGCGGCAGCCCTGCTGCTCCTGCCCCCGCTGCTGGCACTCCTGGCTCACGGTAAGGGACCCCGGCGTCCGGCGGCCCGACTGGGGCGGGGGCGGCTCCCCGGGGTGGGGGGGGCGGGGGCGGCGCTGGGGGGGGGGCGCCCAGCTCCGCGCGCCCAGGCGCCCAGCCCGGCCCCGCTCCCCGCCGGCCGCGCTGTCCCCCGCGCCGGCCGAGCCGGGTGGGGCGCGGGCGGGCGGCCGGGCGGGAAGCGGCCGTGGCTCCCGCCATCCGCGGCCGGCCGAGTCCTCGCCTTTAATCATCTCGCCGGATCTAATGGGATTTCTCTGCTGCAATTCATCACGCCACCCCCTCCCGCACACACTCGTGCGCTCACCCGCGCGCTACCTCGCCACCCTCCTCCGGGCGTCGGGGCCGCCGGGGCTCGTGGCTGCGGGGGCGGGGGGCGGGGGGTCCGCGGGGCCAGGAGTCGGCACCATCGGGCCGGCAGCCGGCGCTCCCGCCTACCCCGCCGCCCGCCAAACTTCGCTCGACTTTGACGCTCCTTCGGGGGCCTCTGGCGTCCTCGCTGCGGAGGGACGGGGAGGCGGGATGGCGGCCGGACCCGGGTGGAGTTCGGAACGTCGTTCAGCGTCCCACGCCTTGGCGCCGGCACATCGGACTCCGAGCTTGGGACGTGATTCGAGAGAGAGAGTCGGGTAGGGTGGGGTGGGTATGGTCAGCGCTCACCCTGCCCTTAGCGGCGGTCGCCTGGAGACCCGGGCAGGGACTCTGCCCACTCTCCCGTGAATCCCACGCGAGCCCCGAGGTCTGCCGCCCTTCGGCCTCCCCTTCTGCCGGCGCCTGCCCACACCCCGCGCGCCCCAGGAACCTGCTCCACGGCCGGCCCCAACTTCTTCACCTGGGGTCAAGGGACGCTTTGCCTTGGAGAGGGCAGCCAGGCAGCCAGCGGCTGTTGGAGAGAGGACGAGAGGACGGGGTGGTGGGGTTCGGAGAGGATGGCAGGAAGGGTTCTGAGTGCCCTGCGGACCTCCGAGCACGCGCCAACTAAGCTCTGGTCAAAGCTGCACACGCACTAGTCGGTCTCTTTTCGCCGCAGCCAGGTGGTTGGTGGGGGTCGCCTGGACCGCGCTTGGAGTTGGGACCAGATCCTTGGTCCCTTGCCATATGGTTGTTAGCACCTGGTGTGGAGACGTGGAGACGCTGGAGTCTGGACTTTTTAACCTCCTCGAAGCATCCTTCCAGGCCGGCAGGCAGGGCATCCGGACTGGGAGCAGGTGGGTGGGGACTGGCTGGTGGTTTTCTTCCATCTCTGGGCCTCGAGCTAGATGCCCCGCTGCCCAATGTCCTCACGCTGGCCCCTAGTTGCCTGCGTCGGAATTCAGTGTGCACAGGGCACTCACAGTCTGGTGTGCTTCTGATGGGGAGGGGGGAGGGGAGTGGTAAAATCTGCAAAGCTCCTTCTGGGGATGAGAGGAGGGGGTGAGAGAGAAGCTAGTTTCCAGGTGAGCTGTGCAAAGGTGTCTGGTTTGGGCTGGACAGCTACCCTGGGCGGCAGGTCGTGTGTGTGTGTGCGCAAGCACGCGCGTGGGGATTT
Source organism: Nesogale talazaci (assembly GCA_004026705.1). NCBI lineage: Eukaryota > Metazoa > Chordata > Mammalia > Afrosoricida > Tenrecidae > Nesogale > Nesogale talazaci. The sequence continues at coordinate 6,703 of PVJH01018329.1, read as the reverse complement.
GACCATGTGTGGGTCTGAGTGTGAGTGTGATCAAGGCTTGTGTGTTTAGGGTAGCAGTCCTCCAAGTGTGTCTGCACTTCAGGAGGTCTGGGTGTTGGGCCAGGGCGCAGCAGTGAACTGTGTGTGTGACCAGTGTGTGAGGCCACTAGTGCGTGCTGCAGGAACACTGGCGGGCAGCTCCTTGCCCCGATGGACTGAGTCTGACCACCCCAGGAGGAAGGGTGCTGGAGCACTCCTGGAGGTGTGGGTGGGTGGGCAAGTCATTTAATGGCCCCACATCTGTATGTCCCTGGCCACATTCCCGTCCCTACCCACCAGCACGTGGACTTCTCCAGTGCCCACAGGGCCACCTGCCCAAGGGTTCGTGAGCCAGGAGTGCACTTCCTGGCCAGGAGGTCCCGGGAGAGGAAGAGGCCCACGCGCTGGGGGCAGGACATCGACAAGTGAGAGGGCTGGGACGTCGGAGCTGAGCATGCCACTGGGGCAAATCCTCCAGAGGGGTTTCAAGGCACCATTTGGCATCTCCCAGATTCTGTGGGCTCCGGCCTCATGAAGGCAAGCCAGCAGCCAGACGGTGGGCCCTGAGTCTTCACAGCGGGGTCCTGGGACTCTGCTTACCCACGAGCCCCCGCAGAGTGAAGGATACTGGCTCCTGGATACAACCCAAAGCCACAGGCAGCAGAGGCTGCAAGGTCGGAACCAGACCCCATGGCCTGACGCCACTGCCTAGCCCTTTTTGTTCCGCCGCTGCCACCTCTGGTGTGAGGGGCTCTGCGGGCCACCTGGTACCCCCCACCCCCAAAACTCTGCCCACCCCCCTCCAGGCCAGGAGGGGCTCTGGAAGCAGGGTGGGAGGGGCGTATTGTGCCCGAGCCTGCTGTGTCAGTGTAATGATTTTTAATGAGCAATTACCTTTAGTCATTCTCCTAATTTCTGAATATCAATAAAGTTAATTAAACTCTGCATGTGTGAATGTGGCCTGGGGAGCTTGAGAAGGTGGAAGCAGCGGGGGACGTGACTGAGTTGCGGGTGGGTCTCCAGAGGAGGGCGGAGATGGCCTCCTTGGCTGTGTGACCTTGGACCCACTGCTCCCCCTCTCTGAGCTCTGTTGGAGTGGATGCTAGGAAAAGGGAAGAGGGTCTTGCTCCCTCTGCCAGGACCTGGGAAGGAGGTCTGGGTGGGAAGTCCTGAAAGAAGAAGGGGAGAGCAAAGGGTGGAGAGCTTAGCTTCCAGGACCCTCGGTACTGCAGGGGTTAACAAATCCAGGCTGCCTCAACCTAAAATGGCAATTGCTGTTTCCCCCGCGAAGAGAATGCTTTTGTCTGTCAGTGCAGGATTCTGACAGGCACCTTCCTGAGTCTGGGGGCTGCCGCCACAGCCAAGACCAGATCCTATTCCCTGTCCCCTCCACCTGGCACTTGGACTTAGGGAGTGGGGACTGGGGCAGGCCCACGGAAGAGTGGTGGGTGCCCCTCAGAGACAGACCCCAGACGTTAACATACAGACAGGAGGCTCCTGGGTTTCTGAAGGCTCTGAGGGGGACCCAGAATCTGCAACAAGAACAAGGTGGAGGAGGGGTAGACTGTGTAGGACCCCCTCCGCTCCCCTCCACCCTGTCGTAAGCCCATCACATTTGGCAGGCCCTGGCTGTGGTCCCGGCCTCCTCAGCAGGGCAGTAGCTTAAAATACCTTGGGGACCCCTTGGGGTGCTAAATGGGGATCAGGAGACAGAGAAGAGACTGGGCTTAATTGGAAACTGGGCTTAATTAGAAATTAAGCTTCTCCCTGCCATCCACCTCCCCTAGCTGCCTGAATGTGGGGGGTAAATCAAAAAGCCTGTGTCCTTAAGCCCCTCCTGGTTTCACTAGAAGAGCCCCGATACCACCACAGTTAAGAGCTCAGTCTCTATCTAAAAGGTTGGCCAGTCCAGTCTACCTGACAACCGCTCTGTAGGATGACCTGGCGGGCTGCTCCTGTGTAGTTTTCAGCCCCCGATAAACAAACAACCCCCACGGGGGTCCGTTCACACCGTCCCATGAGGTCTCTATGAGACTGTAACAATTAACAGCCTCACTATGGCCCCCAGTCCAGCTCAGGGATGCTGCGCCCTCACCTGGGCAAAGCTGTCGTACCAGGTGTGTGTCCGGCTTCCACCACCCCCCAAACAAGGGAAGAGATCAGGGAGAGGCCTGTACGCCGGGGTGTTTTTAGTGAAGGGACCTTTGGGCCCAGTCAAAGGCTCAGGCATCCCCGTGGGGTCTCAGACAAGCGCCTGGCCTCTGGTCTTCCACCTTCTGGAACGTTCCATGCAAGACTGCACCAAACCCATGGTTGCCAAGCCTGGGAGCACCTCAGGGACTGACAAGGCTTGTGTCTCTGGGTGCCCAGCTACCTGGCCTGTCCTCCAGGAGGGAATGCCAGGATCTGTGTGCATGAAACTCCTAAGGGAACCCAAGCTGCCAGCCCTGGGCAGCAGCTGGGAAGAGGGAAGCAGGCATGAAGAGGTCTCCCAGGCCCCTTCCAGACTTGAGTCTGACATTCCAGCAGGGAAGCAGCAGGACCAGGAGTAACCACACCCAGCCCAACCAATAGGATTCCTGGTTCAGTTCCCCAAACAAGCAGAGCTCTCAACAGCCTGTGGGCTTGCTTTTGTCCTTCCCTCTGCCTGAAATTCTTTCCTGTCCTGGACCCACCGCGTCTTGCTTCAGATCACCACTTAGCTAGTCGTCTTCAGCACCTATTTCTGGAGCACCTGCTGTGTGACTTCTCCTGACCTCCAGCTGAACCAGGGACTCCTATCCACCTGTTGGTTGCTGTGCCTTGCCCCCCCCCCCCACCCCGGACGCAAAGCTGAACGGAGAGCACCATGTCTGCCTGGCTCACCCCCTCAATCTTGGGCTAGCTCCCGACTGACTTTCTATTTGGGAGAAGTTGAGGTTGAGCTGGCTGGGTGGAATGGGAAGATGGGCCCACGGCAGCTGGAACTGCATCTTTAAGCTCCGCTTGCGTTACAAGCACACTATTTTTACATAGATTGTATGTTAGGATTTTTCCCCTTTCCTAACGGTTGGCCAATTATCCCAACTGTAAATTATAGCCTTTACTTAGTTTTTTTTCCCTTCCACAAATTAAGCTGTCATGCCGGCAGCATGAGGTGGCTTGGGGGCGGGGTACTGATGGCCAGTCTGAGTACGGAAGCTTCTCCCAAACCACCCTGCAGAGCCACTGCTGCCTATGTCCCAGTGGCACAGAGCCTAGCACATGTCGACATTAAGTGCCCGTTGAATAAATTCATGAGTGTTGCATAGGGAGCCGGTAGCAGAGAAAAGGCCAGATCTCAGGCTTCCTGGCTGCTCCCCCAGCACCTCAACGGCCTGAGGTGCCTTACATGAACATAACGCCTGCAGGCAAAGGGCAGCGGGCAGGTAGTCCCATTGTATGGGCCTGCATAACCCCCTCCTCTCAACTTCAGACTCACCCTGATCCGGCTTGGAGGGAACAACATGGAGTCTTGGCAGTGAACTTGAACTTGAACGGAGAGCCATCCAGGATCATGACCATTCAGGTCCACACACCCTTGACAAGTCCCCAGAAAACAAGCCCTGGGGTACAGCCAGTCCCCCACTCACCCTCCGTCCCTTGATTCCTTCCACCATTAGATGGAAGGGGGCGTGAGGGCCTGGTCTAAGATACTGAGGGATTCCACCACCACCCCTTTCACAAATGGGGAAAAAGACTTTCAGAGAGCTTGAAGCCCCTTCGCTGTATGTGTGTGGGTTTCACAGGAAGTAGCAAGCCTACTCCAAATCACCCCTGGACCTCCCCCAGCTCTCTCAGAGCTGCCACAAGGAGATGGCTTTAGCCATCAGAAATGTCTTCTCTCCTCTTAAGAAGCTAAAAATCCCAAGTCATGGTGCCAGCTCTAGGGAGAGTCCCCACCCCCACCCCCCCGCAAGGGAGAGTCAGCTCCAGGGAGCACCAGCTCTAAGGGAAGGCTTGTTCTCTGCCCTCCCTGCAGGAAGGTCCTAGTCTCTTTTTGCCTCTGCTCCTGGGAGATCTTCACGTGGCTTGCCCCACCTCTTCCTGCTCCCTAGTTTGCATTTAATCTCTATTAAAATCTCAAAAGAGGTTGACTCAAGATAATCCTGCCTCATTACCATAACAAAGACGATCCCGTCCCAATTGGGATTATAAATGTAGGCACCGAAGAAAAATGGATATATTTATAGATTATAAATAGAGGTGGTGGAAGGAGGAATAGATTTAGGTTAAGAACTATAGCACGGGGCTGAGCCCCGGTGGCGTAGTGGTTGTGCGCGGGACTGCGGCCCACTGGGACGGAGGTTCAATTCCAGCAGTGGGGCTGGGCCTCCTACTCCCACCACCGGAGAGCAGTGATGCCCCAAAAACCAAAACAAAAAACAAACAAAAAAAGAACTATAGCACATATTTGGGGGGGGACGGACATAATTCAATCTCTAACATTTCACCATCTGGAAGCCCCCCCTACCCCTTGCTACATACAAGACAGCAGCATCACCAGGAGGTTTCGGGATGGTGACGGCACTGTTGTTGGTCCAAGGGGGTGAAGCCAACGTGACTGTCTACACAATTTTTGTGCAGTTCTAGCAGAAATTTATTAGTTTAAAAATGAACATATCCCTGTAGTTTGTTATAACAACCAAAACACTTTCTTTGTTTTTTTGTGGGGGGGCATCACTGCCCTCTGGTGGTGGGAGTAGGAGGCCCAGCCTTTGCTCCTGTGGAGCCACTGCTGGAATTGAACCTCCGTCCCAGTGGGCCGCAGTCCCGCGCACAAACACTACACCACCGAGGCTCAGCCCCCCAAAAACACTTTTGTGAGCCCAGTGTACGTGTACCAATATACCTACAAGGCTAAGATCTTTTTGTTAATTTTTTTTTAACCCTCCTAATGAGCTGGGGTCAGAGTTGTGGTTAATGAATGCACAGTTACAAGGGTGCTCCGAACCACCCCATGTTGTTTTAGTCGCTGTCAGTGTTTTTGTGGTCTCTGATCCCCTGGTGTTTTAGCTACAATATTGTAAGTAGTATTGGTGAAGCTCTATCAATAACTTTTTTCCTGAGAATTGAATAGTAATTAAAGGAAAAGGAGAAAAAAAAATTTTAAAGGCTTCCACCCAGTTACTAATGCTGTAGCTAGTAATGTTGTAATTCAGTGTAGAGAGGGTTTACAAAACAATTTTGGTTTTAGCACTTGCATAACCTAATAAATATAAATTTAAGCAACTTATAACCATTTGAGTATTTAGCCCATATTATTCCATGATTACATTTGGTAATAAGCATGACTGAGGATTCTGTATGGGCTGCTCTAAAAGAGGGTGTCCCCACAAGTTACAGCACCAGAAGATACCGTTCCTAGCAATGGTTCTGAAAACACATTGGCTCCCTCATCTCTTCCCAAAAGGCTGACATCAACTCCAAGTCCAAAATCTCATCTTCCAAATCACCTCTAAGACAAATGCCGGTGTGATTTGAAGTACATCCCATCCTGTGGCAAACTTCCTCCTCCATCTGTGAAAATGTGAGATTTGTATTTATACGTGCTTTGTTTCCAATGTACAGTGGAGGAATAGGCGTGAGGTGAACATTTCTATTTCAAATGGGAGAGATTTGATGGAAAGAAGCAATGACGGGTCCCAAGCAAGTACAAAATCCAGAAGGATAATTTCGATTAGCTCTCAAGTCTAAAAAGAATCCCCTTCTCTGCACCCATCAGGGCCGGGGCTGCAGCCTGCAGACGCTGGGTATTGGCCCCTCTCTCTCTGGATTTCTGGATTCCGGGTGAAAGTCTCTTGGCCTTGGATTTCAGCTCCACCGTCCAGGCCCTCTGGGATGGCAACTCTCTTCTCTTGACTTTAGAGGGCTGCATTCTCCTAGTTCATCTGTGTGATGACCCCATCCCCCTGGACCCCTGCAGGCTTCACTTTTCTGCCCCTTGAGCTGGCAGCCCCTTCCCTCAGCTGTTAGAAGTGGCTTTATCCTCCTGGCACCCTCCCTGGCAGCCCCGAGGTCCAGAAGTGTGGCCCTCTCCTTTGAGATCCAAGACACTGTAACCCTCCACCCTTTAAAATGGATAAGGTCCTGTTTTCTGGGTTCCTCCCAAGAATTGTGTGGTCTTGGAACTGTCCCAGGGAGGGTCTGTTCTTTTTTTTTTTTTTTTGGAAGACCTCAGAGGTCGCACCTTTGGTCCCATTCCTGCCTATAGAATTCCAGTCCGACCATGTTCTCACTTTTCATTCTTTCTCTGTCCCCTCAGTCCAAGCTGACAGGCTCTAGTCTGTGATGGTTGGTAAGGTCCATCAACCATAAGCTTCATCTCTTTAGCAGAAGCTTGTGTACCATGTCCTTGGTGAGCTTTCTGACACACACACACACGCCTTTAGTTTGTGCAACAGAATTTTCCAAATCTTTGACTTCTATCTTCATTTTCCACAGTTAATTTTAAGTCCATCTCTTCCCTCTTGCATTTCACTATAAAGGACAAGGAGAAACCATTTTAAGACCTTGCTTACCGGGGCTGAGCCCCAGTGGTGTAGTGGTTGAGGGAGGGACTATGGCCCACTGGCTTGGCGGTTCAAATACAGCGGCAGCTCTCCAGGAGCAAGGCTGGACCTCCCACTCCCACCAGAGGGCAACGATCCCCCCCCCCCCAAAAAAA